>JAOSBP010000204.1:13105459-13116597 GCA_027563825.1 Erythroxylum mucronatum
CTATAACTTTTAACGACCATTTTCTTATTTTTAGCAACCATTAATAATGGTTACTGAAACTAATTTTTCTTGTAGTGACATTTGGATTCGTTTGGTAAAGATTTGATTAATGGATTGGATCAAAGTGAGGAAGTTTGCTGGACTATTATGAACTGGAATATTTTCGTCGAACATGCTTCGGTATTTTAATTATATCTTGATCTGTAGATTTCCAAATAAGTTGATTCTTAATTCAGATTAAATTTGAGACATATGTCTACAACTTTCTTCAAGAAGTAGAGTTTTAATTCTATCTCCAAGAATTTCAAAATTTTGCATGAAATTAAGTCTTGACTTAGGCTGTAACAGTACCAGGGACAGAAATCATGTCCTGTTGTTATTAAATAAACTGTATTGATATAGGCCAAATCAGACAAAGGTGTCTTCACAGAAGTTGTAGCTTATTTTCTTAATTTTCAATTGGTATAAAATTTGTAATTTTTGGATATTGGAATTGAGAGATATGGGTTGTACAACTTGAATGCATGATCATGCATTAGCCAAAATTTCAAATGTATACAGTCTGTGGTATTTTGAGCATAATTCATAGAATAATGAACCAAATTGAATGATCTTGGTATCAATAGAGACTTAAAATATGGGAGAATAATTTGTTAGAAGGAAGTGTTGCCAAATTCCTTCACTTTCCTGATGAAAATAATTGTGCAAAATGAACCCAAAAGTGTATCTTTAGACAAATCTGAGTTAATCAATTGAAAGTGGATATCCAAAAGATTATTGTGATAAGATTAATGATTAAAAACCTAGAATTGTCATGAACATGCATTGTATATATTCAGTATACATGAATGTTGTTGGGCCCAGGTCCCGTTTCCTATCCCAAGGTGACCGCTTGAGGTCGTCGGGTAAGGATCATGAGAGGGGAGGGTCGAAAGGATTTAAGTTTGAAGAATCGGCAACGAGACAAAGTGGCGGGTTCACCACAGCCATAAAAATGTTCGCCACGACAGACGCCTAGTAGGAGAAGTTCGCCGCGGTGCGTCTACCCTTCGAGAAAAGTACACCGATGCGAAAGACTGGCTTCGTCGTGACGAACTCCCAATTTCCAAAACCCGACACCCAACATTTAACAACCAATACTAACACACATACATTCAAATCTAACCACAAGTTAAACATACTCATACACAAAAGAAACTTCAATTCTTCATGTCATTACAATTCCAAAGAGATTGAACACAGTACTCATAATCATACACAAAAGAAATTTCAATTCTTCATCTCCTTACTAATTCAAAGAGTTTGAGCAAATATATATCATCATACACATCAAAGCTTAAAACAAAATACATAAGGATGCTCAATGTTGATATGTTTATAAAGCTAACCAAAACCACTAACTTAGTACAAAAGTATCTAACTATCTTGGAGTTTCCGATGCCTTGCAAGGACCAACGATCTTCTCGTTTTACACCTGAGGAGTGGAAGGTAATGGGGTGAGCTGCGAAGCTCAGTGGCTCATACATTTATAGTCATTGGCAACGAGCCACACATTCAAGCATATATATATATATATATCCATGTAACAATTCAATACTCAGCAATGTAACTCACAACTCATATTACCAAGATGTCATCACAAAGAACATGTCATGTAATTTATCCATCACAACATAACACTCAATTATGCATCATGCTTAACCAATCAATGATAAAATGCATAATAAATGGCTCGAGAGTTTCATGGAACAAAACGGATAAACCAAAGTTTATACCATGAACGAAACAAGTTCGATTTCTCAGGATCTCATGGCCTCAAGCGGGCAGCCCGGAGAAGGCTATATGTCGACGTGCACGTGACTAACGAAACGTTCCTCTCTTTCCCAAACACAATCAAATTTCAACTCTTAACTCATTTCATACACATTCATACTTTTCATGCTTATAATGCTTTCTCATCTTTTCATTCATACAAAATGCCATGATATTTTTCAAGGCAATACATGATCATAATCACAATTCATTTTCAAAATTTTCCATAATTCAAAACAAGCAATTTAACACACAACATACAAGCAAGCAACACAATTTTCCTATATTACACAACAACTATAAATATATTACCCACCAAATTTTGCTTGACAATCCAAGTTCAATGTTGTCCTTCCTCTTGCTCTTGGATCAGGTTTTCTTGGTTTCCTATAACAAACCAAGTTCTCATTCAAACAACATTCAAAGGAAATTCATAAGGCTTCAATAACCAAAATGCGAAAATTGAATTTCAAAACCTAGACTTTCGGGTAACTTTTTCATGATCGTTATGATCAGATAAATGAAGACATTTGGTAACACTTCCTTCTATAAAAATGTTCTTCATTGTCTTAAGTTCCTAACGTCACCAAACTCATTCCATTTGGTTCAAAAACATGGAAGTTATACCCCAAACATGGGGAGGACTATCCTTATGCTGAAACTATAATCCATACTCAACTTCCATCCAAAATTTGAGATCTTTAGAGACTGAATCAAAACTTTATTTCTTCATAAAACTTGTATCCCTATGTCTCTAGTTTACAATGAATCAAAAATCACTCAATGTGGACATTTACATCAAAAGTTATGCCCAAAATACCAAAACGTGTTGGTGTAGGAAAATGGACTCTTGCCACGGCAAGAATACTGGAGCGTGCTGCGGCGTGCGAGTCCAAAAACATCCCGAAACCTGTTTTTTCAACAATTTTCATCTTTATACTTCCCATCCTTCAAATATAATTCATCTTAACCCTAAATCATCATTCCTACTTCATTTAGAAGCTCATTCCAACCCAAAATCATCCACAAACACAACATAATCATTAACCCTAGAAGATTAAAACATTACCCACCATTCATCGACAACTCACTTCACACATTCCACTTCATTTTCACTTCTAACTATCTTTAAACATGGTTAATGTAAGCAATCAAGAGAGAAAGAATGCTTGTACTTACTTGTTGATGCTTCAAAGTCTTCAAAATCTTCAAAAATCTCTAACCCTAGCTTTCCTCTTCTTTTTCTCCTAGTCCCACGACAACTCTCTTCTTCTCCCCCTCATTCACAATTCTTCTTCTTCTAACTTACACTCTTAAAGCTTGCAAAAAGACCCTTGTGCCCTTCCACTTATGCCTTAAAACTTAAAGGTTTAAGTGATCTACCAAGATTACCCCTCATGCATTCTTACCACATTTATACTTTAATTCCAACAATTCCTAATCTCTTTTGATGCTTACTAGACTTTACTAGACTTAATGACCTAATTAAGAAAAACTAAACAACCAAACAAACAAACGTAACATAACTAAATCATTAAACTAATAAATTGATAATAACTGAAAAACTTTCGGGGTCCAACAACATTAGCCAAAGAAGCTACTCAGAAGACCTTAGGAATTATATGAGCTATATTTAAATGACTAACTTGAATATGATGTGATCATTCTATACTTGGAATAATAAACAATAAGAGGATTGGTTACTAAGGAAGAAGATAGATAGACTTGGCGAATGAAATTGGCAAAAGGAATTTTCTAATGGCAAAGCAAGTTTTAGGAATCCACTTCTTTTTATATCACTTTGTTATATTATGATATCTTTCATTTGAAGACGGGAATTATCCTTTTAGAATTAATTAAAAAAGGTCTAAACTTAAATGTACAAGGGCACAAGCAATACTTATCCATAAGGAATATAAAGCAAGTCAAAAGAGAACTTAAACTTTTGAATAGTTCCAAATTCTCAAACACCCAACTAGTTATGAAAGAGGAAAAAAGAGAAGTTGGATAAAATCTAAAGATCATTATATAGATCCCCCAATGAGCAAAACTTGATCTGTTCTAAAAAATCCTTTAAAACTATACAATCAAGTAGCTAAGGTAAATTTCTCCTTAATTAAGTAAAGATTAAACGTATTATGGCTGAAAACAGGTGATAAAACACTATCTTTTTTTATTAGTCCTAACTCTTAAAGAAAAATATTAATTGAATCACGGCTCTTCAAAATCAAGATAATACCATATTAACCAAACTTTATTGAGAAATTTTATCCTTTTTCATAAAGTCTCTAGGGTACCCAACTAAAGCTTCATCAAGCATCTTATTACTAAAGCCTTTGATTGGCTCTTACATTCCTAGTTAGAAGGTAGATGCTTTAATTAGACCATTTACTCCTATAAAAATGGATGAAATTCTCTTTGGCATGAATCCAACTAAGGCACTAAAGCCTAATATTTTAGATGTCTATTTTTTCATAAGTCCTAGAAAATCATAAAAATCATTATAACAAATTATGTGCTGGAATTTTTCATTGATGGTAGAATGTTAACTGAGGTGAATAATACCTATTTATACTTAGTTCCCAAGTTTCAATCCCTTAGCTCTATAAGTAAATATATACATGTATTATATTGCAATGTAATCATATGCTTAGTTCCCAAGGTTCAATCTCTTAGCTCTATAAGTGAATATATACATGTATCATGTTGCAATGTAATCAATAAAATCTCTTTCTTATATGTTAAGGAAGAATGATTAGAGATAACATATGGTTGGTATGAGAACTGCTTAAAAACTATATTAAGAAAGCTTATAGTAAGAATTGTGCTATTAAAGTTTACTTCCAAAAGGCTTATGATTCATTAAATAAGATATTTATATTATACATGATTTTATTTTCCCCTTTAAGTATGTTAATTAGATTGGCTAATGTATCATAATGGCCTCCTATGGAGTATTGATTAATAGTGAGCCTATAAAACTCTTTCAAAGAGAAAAAAGATTAAGGCAGGGGAACCCTAATTTAGCGAGCACCTTTGTAACATTATTAAACTCCTTCAATATTCTCTTTGGTTCAAGCTTTAATAAGCAAAAGAGTCAAAATTCCATTCTTTTTCGTGCTAAATGATATACAAGACATTTGGAATGTATCATAAGATTAAAGTCTTTCGTACATTCAATCATTTACCTTCCTTATTGAAAGGATAAAGAGGATAATATCAATTTGATGTAGCAACAGCTCATCTTTAGCTAGGATGGTTCAATTAATCATCTCTATTATTAATAGCTTACATGTATATTGGTCTACTCATACATGGTTTCCAAAATCCATCATCAAAACCATAGAAACATTGTTGATATAGTTCATTTAGGCTAGTAGTGGGCTAGGTCCTACCTCCTAAATGATGAAGTGGAATGAACTTTCTATGCAAAAGAAAAAAGGAGGATTGCTTATACATTCTAACAAAGTTACCAACCAAATACAATTTACAAAAGGAATTTAGAGAGTAGTGAAGGACATAAGTTCATTAAGGGTAAGATGGATTTATGCTTACTAAATAAATAGGGATAGCTTTCAGAATATGAAGACAAAGACAAACTCTTCATATTTTATGCTCCACTTACTTAAGCTTAGAGAAAAATTAAGGATATAAATCATTCAAAAATTAGGAGATGGAGCTTCAACCTTATTCTGGCATGATAACTGACTATTTTTTAGTCTATTGGGTGAGGTAAATTCCCTCACTTTTGTAAGAAACTTGATTCCAAAAAATGCAGTCAAAGATGTAATAAATTCAAATTTATTCAAACTTGTAAAGCCACTTTATATAAAATTTCAGTTTATACCACGTCATTATGATCACATTCAATATGATGTATAACTCTTCTAAGGACTTTACAAAGCATTCTTGTAGGAATATGATCAGGGAGCAATCCCCTAAGGTTCCTAGATTTCAATTGGTTTGGTTTAATAGTTTTATCCATAAGCATCCTTAACCCTATAGCTAGCTATCAAGAGAAAATTGAATACCTTAGATAGAGTTAAGAAATCCAAGGTCATTTTAGAAATATGCATCTTGTGCAAAGCTACTAATAAATTTATAAAGCTTCTCTTTTTTGGCTATAATGTTTCCTTTAGTATTTAGAGCATTATAATGGGAATGTGTAACAAATTATCACTTAGGAAGGGGAGGGATGTCTTATAGCGGTGTTGTCAAAACCAGAAGAAAAAAGATGGAGAGTACATTGTTTTCTAGCTATCTCTAGCTAGTACTATATATTTGACTTAGCTTGAAAGGAATAAGAGAATTTTAAAACTCAAATCTATTTATGAATTTGACCTCTTTCATTCTATAGGATATAATATTGGAGAGCAACTACTAGCTTACCACCTTGATCTAATCTGCAATTTTACTTTGATGGATAATTAGAGGATTAACTAGTGGAAGACATGCTAGAGAAGATAACAATAAAGGGATATTTTGTGATCTCTTTATTAACCCCTAGGAACCATAATCAAATAGAGTATTTTTGGATGAGACAGATGGATAATCACTAAAGGTCTTATAGGAATGTCATCTTTAGATGAAGGCTATTAAAAGCAATTTTCTATCCAAACAAAGCAATTGTCATTAGTGACTAAAGTATTGTAATTTGGTTCATCCTTGTACGATCTTATCTTTACCATTAATACATTCATTTTCTAGAAAAAAGATTAGCTTAATAAACTAAGATATCAAAATGATCAAATAATCTATTATATTACAAATTTCTAATAATTAAAAAATAAGAGATATAATAAGATACTTTGAAAAATATGACTTTGTTTGCTAGTATCACTAATAGGAGATAGAGAGTTGTCAATCATCAACGTTGATAACAATTAAACAAAGTAGGAAAGGGATGATGGGACTGGAAATTCTAATTTGAAGTGAAAAAATGAAAAATATTATCCAAATTAAAAAAAAATTAAAAATGTTTATTCAATGAAAACTAAAATAAAAATAAAAATCATAATTGTGAATAATACACTCTATAACACAATAGTGCTTGTCCCTCCCATAAAATGAAGACTTGATAAATTAAGGAGGGAACTCTCCTAAATATTGAATCCAAGATAATGAGACCTAATATCTTAAAAAAATTTTAAATTCACTTTTATTTTAATTTTATAAATTTGAGTGTTTGAAAATTTTTATTTTAATTACTATATTAATTAAGTACTAGTAAAAGTTTAATAAATTCTTTGAAAAAGATTTTGGTCCTACAATCAAAGAGTTATAATACTAACATTAGAGGCTATCCCTAATTTTTTAGTAAAAAATTCAAATTATCAAGTAAAAGCTTAAAGACTTGAACATTTAAAGGTGGGAATTACTAACCTAGGCATTAAGAAAGCTCGGGAAGCTCTTGATGGTTATTAGATATCTCTTAGAAATGATCCTCCTAATGGTAACCACAAATCTTAGGAAAAGAAAAAGTTGGACCATTATTTGAAAGCAATATATAGGCACCATTTCTTACATTAAAAAAATAATTTGCTTAAAGATGGAAATTCAAATTCTTCTTACTTTCCTACAAATCCTTTCACTAATCATGATGTCAATACTATTTTGCTAAGTTCTAATAAAACATTTCAACGTGATAACCTTAACAGTAACTTCCTTTAAAAGTCTTGGCATACTTTAAGCGATAATTTATCATATGTAATTCTAAAATTTTCCATAGCTATGAACTGTTGAAAGTTATTAACAACACTAACATTAATTTAATTCCTAAACAACCAAACTCCTCTACCTTATTTGATTTTAGCTTAACCTCATATTGTAAAATTAATTAAAAAACCATTTCTAAGATGCTTACATAACAGTTTAACCTCTCTCTCCCATCAGTTATCATGCTTCTAAAAAATTTGCTTTTAATAAATAAATTGGAAAAAAATTTCTCTTGGCATATGAGTTAGTGAGATACCACCACAAGAACATTAGCACCAATGGTGCATGCTAAAAATTGATTTTAGAAAAACTTTTTACATAATTGTATTGAATTTCTTAACACCTTGTCTTTGTGATTTTTAATTGCTTAATGATAAATGCTTAATTCACTATTTATTTATTCCTTAATGCTTAGTTTGTAATGGTTACTTTAGACCTAAGATACTACACTTCAAGTTTTAATTTAGGTAGCAAATAGAGGCAAAAGAAGTAAAACAAGCTTAAGTTTTTAGTTATAGATGGTTTGATTATTGTTCAGTTTTCTGATGTTAACTTTCTTATCCAAACTCTAGTTGAGAAGGTTTAATATAATATGGAAAGCTTAGAAGCTAACTACAATTTTCATGTTTTAATTTTTGTTCCAGAATAAATAAGCATCAAGGTAGAAATCTCACTTAAATATACTACTATCACAAGTTTCCATATTAAGTGGTTTGATAAATGTGGACAAGAATTATTTTAGAAGCTTATGGAGCTCCCAAGCACTATATATTTAGTTGAATAATCATTGTCCTACATCATTTAGCAGTCTTATTTTATTCTAATTACTTTCCTAATTTATTAGATTTTTGTAGGGTTATTTTAGGACTATTATTTTTCTTAATTTCTTAGAAAACCCTAGGCTATTTAAACCTTTTATTTTCTTATTAAGATGGAGCATACAGTCAAATTTTCACTTTCTTTCCTCTCTTTTAGATGTGTGGTTTCAAGAACTATGTAAGGCTATGTTTATTTCTTCTAGTTTAAGGGGATATAGCCTAAAACCTCATTTATGCATTAACTAATTATAGTAACATTATTATTTACTCTTATATAGAATTGATTATGTTATTATGAAACTAATGTTTATGATTTATTTTTTATTTAGTTTGGCCTACTAGAGTATTCATACACAAATTTATTGCTAGAATTAGGGTTTTAACCTATAATAATTATTATTCCTGATTTACAAGTAGCGAACTTGTAGTCATGTATCATTAGGGGTAATAAAACCCATGTTAAAAAATTCGAGCTTGTGTAATTATTGCTTAGAATAACCTACTTTCCTAGTTCTTAATGATGCTATTACACTAAATCTAGATAACTTATTTTAGGTTATCCAACAGCTAGATCTAATCGAAGAGCTTATTTGATTTAAATATCACCTAAGAGAAAATTGGGGTTAATAAAGCTTGTTGTTTCATACGGTTAGAAATTTCAAAAGAGGGTAAAGATATCATTACAATTGATCATGTTATCTGAGTGAAGGTGAAAACTGAACTAAGAATTGTGCTTATTAATTTGATTATTTTCTCATCATAATTTGCTTGATTCTATTGCATTCATTTTGTTAGTTTATATTAGTTTAATTCATACAATCCCCATAACCTACTTGTTTATTAGCATGTTTAACATAGATTAATAACCATTCTTATAGATTTAACCCTTACTTGTCACTACTACAAATCATTATTAGTATCTATGATAAATAAATTATTTTTGATGTACTTAGAATGCATCACTTAATGAATTAATTCATTTAAATCAACTCTTCATCACCCCTATCTCATTCTTAATCATAGCCAATGGAAAACCATCTCAAGTCTTTAAAGGTGTCAAAACAATAAATAAGGTGATCCCTTATTACCTCGTAGTTTTATTATATGCTTAAAGGTTACAAACCTTCTGGTTATAAGATATATTGCCACTCTTCCCTTTAAATTCCATAAAAATATTGTCTAAGGTGATACCTTCTTATCAATATCAAATTTTTATTTTACTCTCTTACGATAATATTCGCTTAATAAGAGTGTTTATCAACTATCTCTTGGAGTTTGAATTCGTCTTAGGTCTTTATGTTAATAAGAATAAAGAGGTAATTTAAATAAGAAATTTCACTAGCTCTTTGGATTTTAACCACGTTATTCTTATTAAGTAACTTTGTCTACCTCTCATCAACTTATGACTTTCTTATTATTGTTAATGTGAACATTAACTCTTTTTAGTTTAATAGCTTATAGAGATTTAATTAATCAACTCTTAAGCCTTTAATTCTTATTTCATTATTTCAATAGCCTAACTTTATAGCCCTTTAAAAGCTACAGTCCCTTGCAATAAGCTTATGATCTTCAGTTAGCTATCAAAAAAATAATCAGTTTTTATATGTTAATTGCATAGTGCATCCCTTAATGAAGCATTTTGTTAATGAATATTTTTCCCATTTATGTTTTTGTCTTGATCTTAAGTTCTTCATAATAAGTTGAAAATGGTTTAAAAGGAAAATTTTAATAGGAAATAGTACTCCAATCCATGAAAAATTATTTGTTGGATTAAGAAAGGTACAAATCTATAGATTTAGTGATAATAAAATATATTGTTAGTAGTGTTTTTACTTTGGTGATAGTAATAGCCATTATAATGGGTTTTAACATGTAAAAGATTGAGTTTAATGGAAGGATCGAGTGACCAAAAGAGCAAATTATATATTTAAGCAATCAAAAGATGAACAAAATTAGCAAAGTGAAGCACAAATAGAATTCAAATGAGTTTTAAGAAAATTTAAGTGAAGAACCAAGAATGAGGAGGAATCAAGCACATTAATATGCAACAAATCATTGTAATATTTATAGTAATCTTATCTTGATCATTTCAAGTTCTAGATATCTAATCATTACATGATGATTTACATTTAAAACATAATGCATAAATTATTTTGTAATCAGAAGGAAATTTATTTTGAACTTTAAAGAAAAATTCTTAATCATCAAACAAACTTTGAGAAACTTTAAAAATGATTTTGAGTCATTTTTTAAATCAAAATAAGTTGTTTTAATACTTTTAAAACATTATGTATTGAAAAAATAGTGACTTAAAATGCTTTTAAGGGTTGGTTTTTATAAAGGTTTGGGTAGGCCAAGGTTTTCATTGATTAGTCTAATTTAGAAACACAAATTTAGAGGATGGGGGATATTTGTTAGGTTATGGTACAGGCTAGTTAAATCCTTATCCAAACAGACATAGGCTAACCAAAGTTATATGATCAACTAGCAATAAGTTGAAGTTGGCTTTAGTATAAATAAACTGCAATTGAGTTGCAAATTTTTTTTAGCATACTAGTGTAATACCCGGTATCTAGATTACCCGGTATATCGAAATAAATCAGTATTTAAGACTGATGTCATTAAAAATCACAAAACAGTGAATAATAATTTAGTGACATCAATTAATGATGTATGATATTTTTTTCGGTGGTCAAAGGAAGTTGTTCGGACAGATTTTTTAAAGAACCAGAACAAGGATGGCATTTTTGTAATTAAGTGGAAAAAGAGGAGTATATAAGAAGTTAAATGCAC
>JAOSBP010000204.1:13117982-13139880 GCA_027563825.1 Erythroxylum mucronatum
GGTTTGCCAAATCCTAAGTGGGAGCTTAGGTAGAGGACGTAGGTCTTAGCACTGAACCTCTATAAAAACAGCGTTTGCCTTTCTTCCCTATACTCTTTATTTAATTTGATTAAATTCTTTTGTGTGTATTAAATCCGTGATTTTATTGTAGAGCTCTACGAAAAGCTTTAAAGATCTATTCAACCCCCCTTCTAGATCGTTTACAGATATGTTGAATCTATAAGAGGTTCAACTTGATTCCACCGATTCAAGTGTCTTTGCTCAATCAATAATGAAGGATTGTGATTATCTAATAACCTGCAACTCAGTCACTTTTGAGACTTTGTTTTTAAGTCATCCATTTATTTTTTTTCAAGTACGCTCTACATGTACTTATAGAGTAAAAACTTAGCAGGCAGTTAAAGAGATAGGGATGATTGGGATAATATGTTTTACCCTATAGTAACAATAGTTACCTTATCCTAATATTTGAATTTGAATTTGAATATTGGTTATCGTTATGGGTAGATAACCATCAATCGTATATGCCAACATCTCCCACTCATACGTGATGAGTAAGGCGTTGCATATTCTCCTTTAACATTGTTATTGAACTTAATCATACAGACAAATGAATGGTGCAACTGCTAAGTCTATCAAAATTTGGGAGCACTATACTAAAAACCAATTAAGGCCAGTATAGAGACATCAACCCTTAAATATAGAGAACATTAATTAAACACTCAGTATACCACAAAAATATTTGATTATGTCAGGTAAAGTTTCTTTAATCCCTCGTAGAGCATAATTATACCTCCACACTTCCCGTATTATACTTATAATTATGTCACTTTTCTAAAAGCACCATAACCCATCGACGACTAAGTATAGTACATGATCATAATTCAATTATTCTTCCTTTTTCCTAATGTCTATTGGTTTTCAAATTAATAGCTTTCCTAGTAATGCTCCATAGGGTCGAATCTCTCATGACCTTCGGCAACATACTAAAGTAATTTACATTAACCATCAACCTCTTGACACGATCTAAAGTCACCAGGGAATATATTACAAGACCAATGAAATGTCTTTAAAGAATCACATAGTGATAAAGCAGGGATTCATTCACTTACTTCCTTTCATGATCGCAAAGCATATGCGTATGAATGCATGCTACGATATATCAAATAAGATATGTTTCTATGTTCTCTAATTCAATCAAATGTACTAAAGATCTTGCATCAGGCTTAAAAAAAGCATATATAGATTATGGATGGTCCATATGTGATCATCTATTAGATCTCATATTGACATCTATCCAAGGTGACAATATAAGTGTCTCATCTTTTGCTCGCCCACAACAATGCCTAAAAGGATAATTACTCGTGTAAAAGAGTCAGCCAATTGTTTCTATATTAAAAAAATAGATATATATGTGTTAACCATCACCAATGCATGGTAATGTGTAAAGAAGATAAAATCAAGATATTATTTAATAATTTAAAAGGTTAAATGGTATTTACATTGGACATCTTAAATTTAAATCCTACGTAATCCTAATGTTTTAACATGACCCAAAAATATATCTCTCAAGATAGTTTTAGTCAAGGGGTTAGTAACCATTTGGTTCGTAGAAATATGATGTAAAATCATAACTTATTATGCCGCTGCTTATCGAATAATATTCCTTAGATCAATGTGCTTAGTTCTCCCATGATACTTGGGATCTTTGATAAAATCTAAAGCAATTGTATTATCACAATAGATAGTGATAACTAAGAAGCATATTTAAGCACATCAAGATCCTCAAAGAACCCTTTAAGCCACATTGCTTCTTGCACAACTAACATACAAGCCACAAATTCTGCTTCCATCATGGACAAAGATATTCATGTTTGTTTCTTACTCATCCAAGAACTAACGCCATTATAGACTAAGAAAGCATATCTAGAGGTTGATTTACACTCATTTAGATATTCTTCCCATTCAACGTCAAAATATCCAATAAGACATAAAGTTAAACCTTGATAGCACAACATATAATCCAAAGTCCCTTGTATGTAACAAAGAATCCTTTTATCAACTTTCCAGTGATTTAAACCAGGGTTTGCTTAGCAATGACTTACTAAACCTACTTCAAAATAGATGTCGTGTCAAGTTCACATCGTGGCATATATCAATTTACCCACAACACTCACATATGGAACACGACTCATTTTCTTTTTTCTTCAGGAGTTTTAGGGCAGTTATTAAGACTTAAGGATTCACCTTTAGCCACAGGAGTATCAATGGGTTTGTAATTATGCATTTGAAATTGTTCAAGTACTTGTCTCAAATAAGTCTTTTATGACAAACCGAGAAGTCTCTTAGAGCGATCATGAAAGTTTTTACTCCAAGTACATAAATTACTTCACCCATATCCTTCATTTCAAAATTTGAGGACAACCACTGTTTAGTGGTAACTATCAACTCCTTATCATTTTTGACTAACAGAATATCATCCAGATATAATGATAGAATTAAGAAACTTCTCTTATAATGCCTAAGATACACACAATGGTCTTCCTTAATCATTGTGAACCCATTGTTTAGGACGGCTCAATGAAATGTAAGATACCATTGTCTGGATGGTTTCTTTAAGCCATAAATAGACCGATTGAGCTTGCAAACTTTATGCTTCTGCCCTTCTGCAACAAAACCAAATAGTTGTTGTATATATATTTCTTCATCAAGTTCTCCATTAAGAAATGCAGTCTTAACATCCATTTGGTAAAGTTCCAAATCAAAATGTCCGACAAGTGTTAGAATAAGATGAATTAAGGTAAACCTAACTATTGGTGACAAAGTTTCCTCATGATCTATACCCTCTGGTTGTGTATAATCTTTGGTCACAAGTCGAGCCTTATACCTTTCAATGGAACCATCTACCTAGTGTTTGATCTTGAGAACCCATTTATTCCTAATAGTTTTTTGCCCATAAGGAAGATTACCCAAGTCCCAAACTTTGTTGTTCTTCATGGATTCCATTTCATCCTTCATAGCATTAATCCATTCCTTACTAGCTTTTAATAAGATAGCCTCATGGTAATTTCTAGGCTCGTCTTCATCATTAGCAATAGCCATGAAAGACCCCCTTAATCCGAAAATGGCAACAGGGAATATTTCCACGTTTGCTTCTTTGAGGATGAAAATCATCAGAACTCTTATTAGGTTGTACTAAACTAGAAGGGATGACGCTCCCACTATCTCCAAATTAGTAAGGAATTAATTTCTTAGTTTCAACTTAGTTGAGAGATGCACCAATCTCAGTATCTTCTAATTCAAAGAGTTCTAGATTCTCATTCATCTCACGTTTGCTAAGGAACTCTTTCTTATAAAAATTCCACATCTCGTGACTTAATTTCAATTACACTTCCATCTTGCTACTCACTGATGAACACATAACCTTTTGAATGCTCAGAATATCTTATAAAGATACATTTCTTGCCTCTAGGTCCCAACTTTCCATTTCAATGAAAAGTGTTATGTACGTAAGCAACATAAACCCCATGGTCGCAGATTATCCAAACTTGGCTTTCTGTCAGTCCAAAGTTCATAATCATAAGGGGTAGAAGAAACTAATTTAGAGGGCACACGATTAAGTATATAGGCTATAGTCAGCAATGCATCTCCCTAATAGGAAACATGCAAATTTTCTTGTGATTCCTTCTTTGTGCTACACTATTTTAATGTGGAGTTCTTAAAATCGTTAATTGTTCGATCATTCCTTTTCTTTCACATAATTCTTTATTGTGGCCTCAGTAAATTCTTAAACTTTTAATTGTTCTATCTAATTGATTCTCAACTTCATCAATATATTTTTTAAAGCAACCCAATGCTTCATATTTATGGGAGATCAAATAAACATGACCAAAGCGCGTATAATCATCTATAAATGTGATAACATAAGAATTACCATGCCTTACTATTTTGTGTTATTTCTATTGATTTTGCTTGCATTCATATCTTATTTTGGTTACAAATTATTGCGTTTTTAATTCAAATGTGAGATGAATTGAGTGATAATGGTCGTGAATGTTGCATGAAGGTTGAAGGGAATGTTTTGTGAATTTTGCATGAAAAATGAAAGGTATCGTAAATTTTAAGATAAAAAAGTGGTGATTAAGGTGTCACCATCGTGACTAAGCTTGTCACAGTGGTGACTAAAGTGCCACCACCCTGACAAACTTATTCACGGTGGTGACTAAACTTGTCACCATCGTGTCACCACTGTAACAAGCTTAGTCACAATGGTGACCAGCCCTAGTGGTGTAAGGCCCCAAAATATACCCTAGTTGAAATGATACATGTTCATGAAATTACATGTGAGATAAGAGTTAAAATTGTGCTATGATTTGAATGTGAAAAGCATATGACTTGAATTTCAGTATTGATGGACAATAGTTCATAAATTGGAATTAATTGATACCATTAGAGAATTGAGGTATTTAAATGTATATTTGGACTAGGAAATTATCAAGTGAAAAGTTAATACATTGATATTTGGAATCATCCATTGTGTGACAAAGGGCTTGGCAAGAATGTGACAAATGGCATTGTTAATAAATTGACAAGTGGCCTAATTATATTGTGACATTTGGTAGCATTCATTAAGTGACAAATGGTTTTAATGGAAGTGTGAAAAATGGTAGCTTAAGTGTAGGACATATGTGACACATGACAAGAAGACATATGCCTTATGGTGGGAGTGACACCTAGATGGTGATGAAGCAAGTTTCTACTAGAAACATTTTCTATTTTGTTCTTTCTTCATTTTGCTTTCTTCTCTCCACCTTAACTCCCATGTTCTCTCTAACTTCTGGAATTTTGCTGGAGTTTGGATTATCAACCTTTGGAAGCCTTGTAAGTTATTTCATTAAGAAATAGGTCTTGTGATTCTATGTATTATTACCTTATTGATGTTGAAAGTTGCACATTAAACTTAAGTATGTGCTGGTTGTTTAGAAGCTTGGTGTAGCTAGGTTCTTGAAGTTGAATTTGAAGTTTAGTAAGGTAAGAGAATTATAAATTTGGTATCCTGTTATAACATGTATGGTTTGATGTTTGAAATGGATCGAATGTGTACTGATTTAAGAAAGAATTGAGGTTAGAAGCATGTTGGATACTAGTTAGAAAGAGTAGTTCCACTAGACAGGTATCGGTATTTTGGCAATAGCTTGACCTATAGGTATCCAACTAGGATGGATTTAAATTCAGATTAAACTAGATACATATATCTACAACGTTCTTGAAGGAACCTAATTTTATTTCTGTCACTAAGAGTGTCAAAATTTGGCTTCAAGTTGAGTTTCTAGATTCTATTACTATTGAGAACAATATATAGTATTTTAGGTATAACTCTCAAAATAATGAACCAAATTGCATTAATTTTATTTCGTTTGAAACTTAATATATAGAGAAACATTTGTTTAGAAGAACATGTTGTCTAAAAATGTCAGTTTCTAGGTCAGAATGGTCATACAAACGGATCCAAAAACTTGTCCTATGAAAACAACTATTTGAAGGTTTTGGGTCACTTGTCCTAAAATTGTGGGAAATGGTTAAGAAGGTGAAAAACATGGGGTTTTGTGCAATTGATGAACTATATACGGTTTAGTTAATTTATTTGATAGAATAGGACTTAAATGGACTTGTTTAAGGTATGTTTGAACTTAAACTGGGTATTTGATGTAATTGACTAATAGTTAGTTTAAATATGCATTATTAATTGAGATGATAATGTAAAGGATGTATAATTTAATAATGATGAATAAAATATTGAATTGCCTAGTGTGATCATGGATGAATGAGTTTTAAAGGCTTATATATTGTGAATTGGCTATGGATGTTTGTGAATTGGGCATTTCTGCGATAATATTGCGATGATTCAGGACCATCAGTGTCCGAGGAGTTTGATATTTGAGATTATGATAGAAGTGCTTCCTATTTGTGATGACTCAATACCTTTATTGATATATTATTACACATGCTCGTAATTGTATGACATATGAACCTGTTTTGTTTTAAAAATATTAAGTCCTAGTTCTGGGTAAATAGGCATGCCTAAAAGGGTCTGCAGTTGCTCCTGTGACACTTCGGTGTCTCTTATTATTGACACTTCAGTGTCCCCTATTATTGAGACATAAGTCTCTCCTGTTTTGTGATACTGATCACGGTATCTCCTGTATGAGTCCCGTTACCCACTTTTGTAAAACGAAATAGCAATCTAACTTGCTTTGTATTTTGATACATGATTAGTTTTGCTATAAATAAAGTCTATTATGGTTCAAATCATGTTCCGTTCTATAGGTTTTATATCCTATTCTGATATTCAATTCTGACATTTGTACATTCTGATATGAGATTTAAATGATTTGCTTCAACATGAGAAATATTCTATAATGATAAGTTATATTCGATTCTGAGATACATTGTGTTGGAATTCTGTTACTGATGAGTTTTGCTTTGGAACAAAGATAACAACTGTTCTGCTATGTTATATTATGATAAGTAATTCATGGTATTTGGATTTCTTTTGAATATGTGAATGTTTAGATGACTGTTAAAGACAGTTGTCCATATGTATTCTGTTTAGTTATTCCACATGAAGCTATATGTTTAGCACGGTGGATTTGCCCCGTGTAGGTTTAGATAGAAGAGTATAAAGATTGGGACAAAAACAACCGCAGTGGCCAATGTAGATTATGTTTTGATGTGAATAATGTTCAGTTTGTTATTGTTGACTTGTACTCAATATGATGAGACAGTTTGTATTTTGCATATATGGTTTGTAATATTTATACACAGAAAGACATTTGGATTTTCACGGCATGTAATATATTTATGTTATGTCATTACATATTGTATAGTACGTTTAAAACATAATGAAATGTGAAATAATGTATGGTGCTTGAGTTTCTAAGAATGCTTGGAATTGTTGGTATGATATGTTTTATTGGTATGATATGTTTTGTTGGTATGGTATATGTAGCATCTACATATCCTCCCAGGAGTTATGTGGGTGTTACACATGGGGGTGACAAACATAGTCAACCCCGTGACTACTCCTTTGCACTCACTTTAAGTCTAACACGTGTAGGTTTTGCGTAACAACCCTATAACCCTAATCTTAGACTCGAGTAATAAATAGAAAAGAAATGAGGCAAAAAAGGAGCGTGAATTGAAAGAGTCAGTTGGACATATACACACCCCTACAGACTCATTTGGTGACAAAAACAGAGAGAAAGAAGGAAGGCGGAGAAGAGTGGAGAGAAAGCAGAGACCAGTTGGGTGAGGTGATACTCTGTTATCTTTTGATAGTTCATTTGGTTATTTACTTAGTTTATTACTTAAATACTTCTCTTATACTGATAAAGATGGGATTGAAGTATTTGAATATAATGAAATTTTTTATTTCCGTGATGGGCTGATCTCTTTTTCTTAAGGATTAATGTAGCTAGTTTAGTCAAATATACATGACTGAGGGACTTTATTGTTGTCTTATGTTTTCTATAGTTTCTAAATTGAATAGATGTAATAGTATGACCAAACTTTGCATCATTTTGGTATTAAACGAAGGATAGAGAGAAGAAGTTTAATATGAAACGAGAAATTATAGATGCTTAGGTTAAAAACTATAAATATATTAACTTAAGTGGTAATTGGTAGTTGGGTTTTCATAATTAATTTGGACGATAACTTATTGAATACGAAAGTTAGACTTAGTTTATTATTTGAGTTGATCTTAGAACCTAACTATTAATTTCAGTAAAAACAACTACCCAATCATTTCCCCTTAGTCATGCATAAAATATTAAATTAGTTAAATTAATTCTCAAGAGTTTCCCATTTCAATTAATATATTTGTTTTTGCTCCCAGATAATTCCATTTACTTTTTAGTTTAATTTTTTATTTTTTAAGCCTTCACTCAACAAATAAGGATAGAATATTTAGGATTGCATCTATTTTTACTTTTGTTCAAAATTAATTTAAGTGAATCAATTTCACCTCCATAGGAGACGACCCTGGATAATCAACTATAACTACCTTGTATACTTACGAGTAGGATAACCTAGGTAAGTTTTAGAACTTATTTTGGGCACAATAAGTTTTTGGCGCCATTTTCGGGGAGGTGTTTAGTGTTTGCACTTAATTTAATTTTGATTGTTTTGTCAATTGTTTTGTTTGTTCATGCATACATTTTTTTGTATTATTTCATTAAGTTGTTTTAGAAGTTTTTGTTATTAATTTGATGTTGTCTTTATTTTTTTATGCGAGGAACGAGGTTACGGGAAGATAAATTGCTCCCTTTATTGATAACAAGCATCAGATAAGAGAACCTCAAAGGGACTTTAAAGACAATCTCGAGAAACCTAAGCTTGAAGATTAAGGGTTGGGTGAAAGGCAACCAGTAATAAAGGAGTATGCCAAACCAATAATTGGTACTGCCACATCGTGCATAAGTTTGGGAGAGGTAGCCAAAAACTATGAATTGAAGAGCATCCACGACAACATGTTTCCATCTTTCTATAGGGGTTCTTAATGAAGACCATTAAACTTCATTTGGGAATTCTACACCACTCACCAGGCATTCCCTATGGATGGCCTAAATGAAGATCAACTCAAGATGGGATGCTTCCCATACACATTGAAGGATCGGGCCAAGGCATGGTTAATGACCCTTCCATCCGATCCATTGACTACATAGGAGGAAGTGTACAATAAAGTCATGGGAAAATTCTATTCCATCATAAGACATCTGAGTTGCGAACAAAGATAGCTACCTTCACTCAAATGGAGGGAGAGCCATTCCATGAGGCATGGGAATGCTTCAAACTTCTGTTAATACAGTGTCCACACCATCATTTTCCACTTCACATACAGAACCAGTTCTTTTATGATGGATTGATCCAACAATGTCAGTACACAGTAGACAATGTAGCAGGAGGAGCTTTGGGAGAGAAGACTGTCGAAGAAACATATGAAATCTTTGAAATGTTGGGGGAAAATTCTCATAAAAAGAGTGTGAGAGGTAAAAGAGGCGGAGTTTATAAAGTGCATTCAAATCAAGAAATGGCTATACAATTGGCTGAGATGACAAAACATGTAAAAATGCTAATTATGAGGCTACCCCAAAACATTCCAAATCAAGAGGTATATGGTGTATATGGAATTTATGGTCATGGAGCTAATGTTTGTTCGTATTCTTTTAAATCTTTTATAGGTGTGGAAGAACAAGTGAATTCACTTGATGGTTTTCAACCAAGGGTGTGAATACCTACAATCCTGGTTGGAGAAACCACCCCAATTTTTTTATGGAAGATCAACAATCCACTAGTGCAACCCCAACCACAATATCAGAATTTTCAAAGGCAAAACTAGTTTAAGGGGCAATCCATAAATTAGAATTTACCGAGCAAGCCTTCTTTGGAGGAAAGTTTGAATGTATTTATTCAAGTAACAAATCAAATCAAGAAATGAATAATAAGAGATTTGACTCCTTGGAAGCATTTGTAAGGAGGATTAAGACTCAAGTAGCACAACTCGCAACCTAAATGCACAACAATCAAAAAGAGAAGTTGCCCATTTAACTTAAGTAAGGCCAAGTAGTTACTATCCTAAGAAGTGGTAAAGTGATTGATAATCATGTTGTGATCCCTTTTAATTTTTCTGGTGCAGGTAATCAAAAGGAGGAGAGCCTCACCAACAAAAAAGGTTAGCAGAATGAAAAAAGCAATAGGCACAACAAATTTTCAAGTCACATTCAGAAAGGTAAAAAATTGGGGCATGCAATCAACTATAATGAAGGACCAAGACTGTATAAGGCAACTAATCCTTATAGACCACCGATCCTATATCTGAGTCACCTTAAGGATTCGAAATAAGATATATAACATGTTTTCCAAAGTTAATATTAATCTTCCTTTGTTAGGTGTGATCAAAAACATTCCAGCTTATGTAAAGTTCTTCAAGGAACTAAGCACCAAAAAACATAAGTTTGAGCGAAACAAGAAGGTGATAGTTTTAGAAATTACAAGTGTAGTGCTTCAACAGCAATTACTCCCCAAATTGAAAGACTCAGGAAATTTTCTTATATAAGTATCAATGGGTAATGGTGATGAGGTTAAGGATATGCTTGACATGGGGTAAGTATAAACCCTATGCCTCAATCTATTTATGATAAATTAGATCTAGGATAGTTAAGACCTATAAACATGTGTTTACAATTAGTTGATAAGTCAATTTGTTATATGAAAAGAATATTGGAGGATTTGTTAATGAAGGTTGGAGGATTGATTATTCCTGTAGACTTTGTTGTCCTAGACATGGGAGAGGTTAAAGAGTAAGGGAAGGAGCACATCGTACTCCTAGGGAGGCCGTTTATAGCCACTACCAATACCTTGATTGATGTGAAGAATGGAAAACTAAGCATTACTGATGTAGGAGAAATAGTATAATTTTCAATCTTTAATATTGAACCTATTCTTACTACTACTGTTTATGAAGACTATTCTTTTTTTGATCAAATTAATGCTGCATATTGTGATTTTGCCTTGCCCTTGGAATCAAGAGATTAAAAAAAATGTATTTCAATAATCTAAGGATAAATTTGTCCGAAAATAGCTAATTGGGGTATCTTGAATGAGAATAAAAAACACAGGAGCTAAGCTGAACGAATTAAAAACACAGGAGCTAAGATGAATAATCAAGTATATCACAGTGGTTGTTTTATGTGATTTGCCAAAAAAATGAGCATCACTTATTAATAAAACTTGTTATTTTCTTTCTTAAAAAATATGTAAGGTCCACTCTTTACCAAGAAATGGAATATTTGACTCCTATAACATATTTCTTATCACAAATCATCATGCAGGTCCAATGAATTTTACCAATACTCTTTAAACATTTAAAGAGCCATAACTTTTTAACCAAAATTCTTATTTGTGCATGTAATATATGTTAGAATCGTCTCAAAATTTAGCTTCCAATAACATCCATGTAAATGGGTTAATTCACATCATATTATGCGAATAATGTCACAAATCTGTATGTTAGATATTTACATGATATGTTGACTTTTTTTATATAAGAGATTAGATCAATCATATTTGATAGATATAAAATTCACATAATCATAACAACAAATAACAAACAGACGGACCGGTCTATCCCAGCTTGTCAAGCCACGAGTCAAGGTGGCCCAGGCCAGGCTAGGAACATCCTAGGCCCGATCTGGCTTAGTGACATCTCTAATCACTAATCTTCGTCGCGTGCAGAACACACGCGAAGCTGCATCTAATATACAGTGCGCGCATTACGAAATTTGACCCCTGAGAGGAAAATAGGAAGTTGAAGAATTCTGGTCTCAATCTTTCCTCAGTTTACGTGAAGAAGATATGAGAAAGGAAGACACAGTGAAGCTGATAAGCGCAGAGGGGTTCGAATTCGTGATCGACAAGGAGGCAGCTATGGTTTCGCAGACCATTCGTAACATGCTAACTTCTCCAGGTGTCCAGTAATCCATCCTTTTCTCTCTGAACTCATTTGGGTCTTTTTGTTTTTGATCGATTGGGTGGTTGGTACTTTCTCTTTCAGTTTTATTTGGACGGAACAGGATTTTCCTCTCTGTGGCAAATAGAAATTCGAAATAAAGGCTTACCGCAGTTTCGTGGTTTCTGTAATTTGATGTTTTTAGTATATG
Source organism: Erythroxylum mucronatum (assembly GCA_027563825.1). NCBI lineage: Eukaryota > Viridiplantae > Streptophyta > Magnoliopsida > Malpighiales > Erythroxylaceae > Erythroxylum > Erythroxylum mucronatum. The sequence goes on from JAOSBP010000204.1 coordinate 13,129,703, forward strand.
GGTTCCAACTTTAGTCATACCAGTATTATGTTCAAAGCCTTTGGTTTTAAGCTGAAGGCCCTTTTGTTTTGATTTTCTTACTTTTGGGGATTGTGGTTTATGACAGGAGGTTTTTCGGAGACAGAGCACAGAGAGGTGACTTTCCCTGAAATTAGCACTACCATACTAGAGAAGATATGCCAGTATTTCTACTGGTCTCTTCAGTATGCCAAGTTCAGTTCCTTTTCCTTATTTTCCTTATGCTATTTGTTGTTGTTTTCACATCAATTTTTTGTTATTTATTTCCCCAACTTGGTGACTTATGTAGTACTCTATACAAATCAAGTTTGAAGTTATTCCTATTCTATATTTTCCCCAGGATTTATTAATCTACTCATTGTGATTAGGAGTGAGTATCTAGGGTTGATGTGGCAATAAATTGGATCCGTGTAAGTGTTGGTCGATTGTTTGGAACAAATATAGATATACGAATGTAAAGTCTAACAAAGCCATCTTTATCAATGTGAAGTAATGGAGATTTAAGTCAGTGTTTGAATCGATAAACTGACTGTCCTTTTATAAGTTAAGCACATAGTATTCAGTCTTCACTTTTTCCTTCCTCTTCCATGAGAACAGAAGATTTTAGTTAGGTAAATTTGATGTATTACTGATAATTGCAAATGTTCACTGCTGGATGCACTCTTTGTGGGATGGGACTTTAATATGGATAGATTTGGAGACTAGGAATAATTATTTATGGGATATTTTTAGCCAAAAAAAAAGAAGAAGAAAGAACTGCAACAAATCATGTATTGATTTGTGGGTAGGGGACAAGGTTGTACGGATGCTACTAAGAAGTCAATTATGTACTAAAGTAATAGTTTATCTGACATTTCCAATTTTTTTGGATGTGAAACTTTGGTTTATTAATTATTATTCTAGATTTTGGTTTACGTTGTATTATTTATTAAGCAAATTTGTATTTTGCTCCATATTAAATTTTGCTATGGAAATAAAGATGTTTGTAGTGGGTATACTTAAAAACTTCCTATGTTTCCTCCAAATTCATTTTCTTGCACCCTTTTGGTGTTTCATTTTATCCAAAATTTGAATATGTATTTGTGTGGCTAACAACAAATTGTGATAGTGAAATTACCAGAGATTAAAAGGAACCCATCCTTGAGTTGTTCATCTTGTATGTTTTACATTTTGGATTTATAAAAGTTCATTATTAATAAATGATCAGTAATACCAAATAAAATTATGGTCAAATAGTTCAAATATTAGAGCTTCAATTTTTTAGATTCATTCGAAAGCTTTAGGGCTTCATTACCTCTCATCATTTTAAAGTACTGATTTGCGTTCTTAACAAGCATTAATTATGCTCTTTTTTCCTATTGATGCTAGTTGTTGAAACCTGTGTAAAAGCTGGCATTTGGCCAAAACAATTAAATCTCTTTTCTGCGCCTGTACCATATTGACTTGGGATATTTGTGCTCTTATTCTAGTGGAAAGGAGACTGAATTCCCAATTGAACCTGAATTGACTCTTGAACTGATGATGGCTGCCAATTATCTTCACACTTGATTGGTTTATTGGCTTAGTTCTTGGGTGATAAGTCGTGCTTAATTCTGTAAGTCTTTTGCTTATTACAATCACACTGTTCCTTCTCTTATTACCATTTTAAATTTCTCATAAGTGGCAAGGTTTTGACTTTAATCTGATCACACACCATATTTGTTCCTGTACCTGCCAGGATTGTTGGAGAACGACATTTTTTCTCTTGGATATATAGAATTTCACATGGATTGCAACTCAAAACTGCATTGCAAGATGGTTTTTTCTGTCGAGTAATAATTCAGTTTATGTAACTGGGAATTGTTGGACATGATGGAAAACTGAACTTTCTCAGTAGTAGTGCCATCGTTTAATTGATTTTACTTACTGGTTGTTACTTAGATTAGTTGGAGCAGTAATCAAGGCTTATAGCTACAGTTTTATCATGATATTATTGGCCTTTTACTCATTTGATTCTCTTGTTCTCAAACATATTGGGCAGTAAATTTCGAAGTATTTGCTAAGTGGCTGCTGTTTATAAGAGAAATTTTGTATTCAGATTTGAGCAATTGGATTTTGAAGCATTAGGCCAATCAACTGGATACTACAAGATGCAACCATACAACTTGAAGTTAATTCATTAGCAAACAACCAGGCGATTTTTCTTAAATTATTTAGGCTTTGGATGATTTTCTACATTTGAGAAGGTAGAGTAGATAAAATGTGTTTAGATTAGCATGGTCATTGAATTAAATAGAAAAAGGAGTAAATATTGAGTAGATAATTTTGTATACTATTGTGTGAATGTTGAGTGTGATTTTTGAAGAAGAATTGGCTAACATAATGGAAAGGAAAAAAGAGGATGTTAAAGGTAATGGAATTTGAGATCATTTCTTATAATTACTTGGCTTTTTGTCAATAAATTTCCTTTTCGCTATATTATGATGTTATAGGCTGTTAATTAAAAATCAATCATGAACCCTCTTCTCACGGATAAACAATAATTTAGGGGTGAACAATAACTTGGAAGCAAATTTCTGGGCGTTTTCCCGTGCTTTCTTTAGGTATTTTCTGCTTTAGGAAGGTTTATGGCTACCTCTGAGGGAGACTACTCTCTTAGAAGCAAGGCTGAACCATTTCTCCTCTATTAAAGAATCGTTAGTTTTCCAAACAAAACTCATCTTCGTGTGAGGTTGAGAAAACTTGGAGTAAGGTTTTGTCTGCTGAAGCTTCCACTGCTAAGCCTAAACACTACTCTTCAACCTTGATTGATGGTGTTGTTTATCCTCCAATTAAACTCCTTCAAGAAGGAGCTAAAATCTAGAACACATTCGTTGGTTTTCTCCTAAATAAACTGATACGCAATGGATGAGAAAAAATGTATGTTTATTGGTAAAATAGCTATAGTCTCGTAGTATAAACCACAAGAGCTAAGCTCCAGCCACTAAGGCCCTTCAGCTATCAGCCGAAACAAGCAAATATTCCGATACCCCTCTACTACCCCTCCCCTTCCCTTACATAGTACTCTCTCTAACGAATTTCCCTAACCGTTAGTTGACTCACCCCTCCCGATTCTTCTAGAATATGTCAACATGGGTTTGAGGCCCATGTCCATACCCTTCTCCCTCTTTCTCCTAGAATAAGTCACTATGGGTTTAGGACCCATAGTGGATCTGTGGTGCTATCATAAACGTCCAACTTATCCGTTCACGCAATTATGAGCTCAAACGAAGTGGAATGGTAAGGGGCTAAAAAGAATTTTGCTAACAGAGGATGATGCATTTCTATTCAGGTTTATGGATGAAGATACCATAAGTGTTGGAAGTTGACCCTTGGCATGTGGGGGTAAGCCAATGTTTATACAAAAATGAATTCTTGGTCTGGAGTTCGATAAAAGCAACATTGAAACCATTCCATTGTGGGTCAATTTCAACAACTTACTTCTGGAGTATTGTTCATTAGATGAATTTAGTTTTTTTAGCTAGTGTTGTTAGATAACTAGTGGCATTTGATTCAGCCACTGCTAAGCTGGAGAAGGTGTGTTATGCTCAAGTTTGTGTTGAGATAAATCACAAGAATTCTCTCCTGGAAGTCTTGCTAATCATAAAGCTTAATGCAACCATCAAGTTAAAAAAGTCTAAAATTCAACTAACATATAATTGGAAACCGCAGAGGGGACACCAAATATGTAAACCAACTAGTAATAAGTTTGCAGTTAATGGGAATGGAGGATGAACCAACGTTGATGTGAATGTGTTGTCTGAATTACAAGATAATACTCGAGCTTGTGACAAGGATGGGGATAGCGGTAACACAAACTCTAAGGTGCAGCATGCTGAAGTAGAAATATAGATTGAAACACAAAATACAACACCGGATGGTTAGATGGAGAAAGTCAGGTTGGAACAAGCTGAAGATGAGCTCTTAAAGGTGGGATGTAACCAGTAGATTTTTCCAGAAGAAATTCATATATTGGTGAGTTATCCCCCTATTTGTATATATACATATGATCTTTTGGAACATTAGAGAGCGAAATAAACCTCTTAAAGGTCAAGTTGTTAGAGACCTTTTGTTAGAAAGAAAACTAACTTTGATTGTTCTTTTGGAAAAAAGAATAAAAGCTCATAATCTCAACAATATGATGAAATTTTTGCGGAGAAGTTGGAGTTATGTAACAAATCATGAATTCCATTACAATGGCAAGATTTTGTTGGTTTATAACTCATATTTTGCACGTTACAGTGATTAAAGATGTAAACTTCTGGATATAGGAAATGTGATGGAAATCATTGTCATATATGCTGAAAATTTTGAATTTCAAAGAATAAAGTTATGGGAAGAGCTTTTCTCCGTTCATACTTGTATGAATTTGCCTTAATTAATTGTAGGTGATTTGAATTGTATTTTGCATAAAGCACAAGGTGACAAGATTAATGTTACAAACCTTGGAAGAGAGCTAGAGAGGGTTATTACCAAACTCAAAGTAACTTATCTTAAAACTTTTGGATGTTTTAATAATCAGAGCAACAAACAACAAGGAAGACGCCTAATCCGAAAGAATTTGAACAGGGTTTTGGTTAATCACTTATGGATGAACCAATTCCTTCTTTTGCTTATTTTGGTGCTCCTTTATGTTCATATCACTCTTGGATGAAGGTGTTGAATCTCACACCTCATATTGCTCATAATTCTACATTTAAATTCTTCAGCTACCTAATTGAAAGGGATGGCTTTATGGAGCTTGTAGATGAGGTATGGAACATTAAGATTAAGGGTTGTACAACTTTCTAGCTTATGAGAAAGCTTCATATTCTTATAAATAGATTGAAGACTTTCTATAAAGCAGATTAACCCCTCTCTAATATCAAGCTGCAGGAAGCTAAAAGAGAGTTGATAAATGCATAGGAAGACTGCTATAAAAACCCAGACAATTATGCTCTTAAAAACATTGAATTTATAAAGTTACGGAAATACATAGAAGCTTTTCGAGTTCATAATTCAATTCTTATATAGAAGGCAAGGATTACTTGGATGAGAGAAGCGAATTTCAATACTAAATTCTTTCATAATTCTGTTTTGACAAGATGAAATCTCAATCGTATAACTTGTCTCTTGGATTCTAATAACCAAATGATTACAAATAGACATTCCACAAAGAGTTTGATATTTAACTTCTTTAATTCCTTGCTAGGTGATACATCTTCATCAGGCCCATCAGATCTGCAAGTTTTGGTAAATCTAATAGGGGCTCCCTCTGCCTTGCTAAAGGATATATTACTAAAGCTTCAATAACCATTTACCTTGCAAGAGATTAAATCTGTTCTTTTCAATCTATATCTTACTAAAGCACTAAGCCTAGATGGATTCAATGCATACTTTTTCTAGAAAACCTGGCAGATTACAGGCAAGTTAGTTATGAAAACTGTCATGGAGTTTCTGAACTCTAATAAATTATTAAGGAAAATCAATGTAACTCAGATTTGCTTGATTCCTAAGATTCCTAATGCAAATAGTCTCAATGATTTTTGGCATATCTCCTGTTGCAACACCATTTACAAGGTGATTTCAAAACTTCTTACAAAGAGACTCAAAGAGAGTTTTACATGTTCATTCATGAACCTCAAGGAGCTTTCATCCCTATCAGAAATATCTTTGACAGTATTCTATTGGTACAAGAATTGATGAGAGAATACGGCGATACATGAAAAGTTGTTCCATCAAAATCAATCTCTCGAAAGCTTTTGGTAGACTTCAATGGAACTTCAGTACTATATGTTTGGAATGGTTCAAATTCCCAAACCAATTCATTAAGTGGATACATGATTGTATTTCTACAACTTCATTCATTATTCTTAATAACGGAGCTCCCACTAAGCAATTCAAAGGGTCAAATTGCTTAAGACAAGGAGACCCTCTTTCTCCTTATCTTTCTGTTATTACTATGGAGGTCTTGAACATAATTATTTATTGTAACATGTCCAGAAGATCTAATTTCAAGTTTTGCCATAAATGCAAGGAATTGTCTCTCTCCAATATTTGTTCTTGCAAATGATTTACTACTGTTGTGTGGTGCTCACCCATAATCCATTTCCATATTACATCAATCTCTCGTAAGCTTCTGCAGGATATTAGGCTTAAAATTCAATCAAGGTAAGAGTAGAATTTTCTTCTCCTCATACTTAACCAATACTAAGAGACTTCAACAGCTCTTTAATCTCAATATCCAGCATATGTCTTTCACTTACTTGAGGGTTCCTATCTTAGCTAAAAAGCTGAAATATTAGGATTGCTTAAAGATTAAAGAGAAATACAAGAAAATCATCAATGGTTGGTAGAATAAAGCTCCATCTCAGGTTGGTATAGTGCAGCTTATAATCTCTGTGTTGAATAATCTTTATACTTATTGGAGTTCTCATCTTCTGCTCTTTAAGAGTATTAACAAGGAGATTGAAAAATGTGTCAGGAATTTCCTTTGGTCTGGCAAGATTGACAACCCTAAAGGTGCCAAAGTGAAGTGGGAGCATTTATGCTAAAGAAAACAAGGAGGACTTGGTCTTAATATCATTCATACTTTTCAATCCATGCAGATAGCCAAAAGAACTCGGAGATTATTCAATGACAAGGAATCTCTTTAGAGTACGTGGATTAATAAGTTATATCCCAAGAAAATAGTTGAGAGGAATGAATTCTCCTAGTCTTTTATTCAAATTATGAGTAACATATCCGGTGTCTAACAACATATCAAAATTCAGATAGGGAATGAGGAAGGAACCTCATTTTGGTACGACAATTATAATTCTCTTAGCCCTTCATATCTTAGAGAGGATATCTATTCACTTCACACTAGAATCTCTTCTCAGGCATGAGTCAACAAAGTAACTGCGAATAACTCTTGGCATTTTCAAGGTAGAGGTGTTGAAGACTGCATAATTATTTTCTTAGCTATATGCCCAACTCATCTACCCCAACAAACCTTTATGGTTATTAAGTCGGAATGGAGACCTTTCAAACTTTGCACGCATCAAAGCTCTCAAGCCCTTTCACACTTTTATGCTTTGGTATAATATTGTTTAAAAAGGATGAGTAAAACGAAAAGCTTCTTTCATTACTTAGCTTGTAGCTATGCAGAGGTTGAAAACTAAAGACAGAATTGTGAGATCCGGAGACAAATTATGTGAACTATGTTGCAATAAGCTTGAAAGCATGAACCACCTTTATTGTAAGTATAGTTATTCAACCTTTATTTAGGCTAGTATGCAACACACTCTTAGCCCCTACTGACAAGAATCAAATTGGAGCAAAATATTGGACTAGGTTGATCATAAATTCAGATTAATAAGGAAAGATAGAGTTTGCTTAAGCCTCAACTTTAACAATTCCATTCGGAGAGAAAAAATTTAAAGAATTTTTAACAAGATTAACACTAATAAGTATGTCTTAGCTCACAAGTTACATTGTTGGATACGATAAACATTGGTAGTTCATCACATGCAAGAACAATTGAGCTATTTCTATAAATAACAATTGAATCTCTTAAATCTAACTTTTTCTTATAAATGTTGTATAAGCCTTTTTTTATTCATGCTTAATTTAGATTTATAAAGACTCGACTTAATGAAAGAATTCTTTTTAAAAAGATATTAATTAAATATAATATAATTTTATATTTAAAAATTTGAATATTACCTAATTTTATAATATTATTTAGAATTATTAAAAGTAATAAAAAATTGTTTGAAATTTTAATTTATTATAAAATTGTTAATCATTAATTTTATAATTAATGGTACTGATATGATTTGTCGTACCAAAAAATATCATGTGCGCAAGATAGAAAGAAAAAGAGTGATGCATTTGTAAAAAGTTACGCCTCTTTGGGAAATTCTTAAAATTTGATTTTCCTTTAGATCGACAATATTTATTTTATAATCTAATTCGCTACAATTTGCTGAGCTTATCAACTTTGTTCCCTAAATTTGGATGATCATCATTGTCGTTAGAGATGCCGTGGCTGATTCTGCCCATTCACTTCTTCGAATCTACGCGATGACGTCATTTATCAACCACCTGTATTGCAACGATGTGATGTCAGGCAATGTTTTAAAAATCGGACCGGATATCGAATCGGTCGAAGGAAAGGTTTAAGGTTCAGAGGCTCAACCGGTAGTGAAACGCTATCAAAACGGAATATAATAAATAAGATGAAAATTTAATAAAAATAAATAAAAATAAAATATTTTATTAAAATAAAAAATAAAATTTATCAAATCGGCAGTAACAAAGCCGATGCAAGAATTCTAATAAAAAGTTAAAAACAGACATAATTTAACTGAACCTGCGCAACTGTTTCATACTATAAGTCTATAACCAATCTCCATCCTAATGCAACTCTAATAGTCCTTTTTTTTCCAGACTATAGTCCATTCTAATAGTCCATTCTTAACTCTAAAAGCTAAGCCTCATCCTCACGCAAATCTAAAAAAGCCAAACCTCATCCTTACGCAACTCTAAAAAAGCTAAACCTCATACTCCCGCAAATCTTAATACTCCTTTCATGTTTAGGATTATGGTGCCCTCTCCTTCAATCTAGACTCGTCTTCTAAGATGTAGATGCTTCTTTGTTAGTGACTCGTCAGAAAATAAAACAGCTTCATTATCTTTTTCACCGTGAGAGAAGCACAATGATAACGTCGATCGTCAGGACGAAAGGTCGCGCTTTTTCACTTCTCTTTGACGTTACTGGGGAAGAACTCGACGACTGAAGCTTCCGACGATTGAAACTTCCGCTTCTTCTTGGGCTGCCGTCAACCGTCTATTTCCGATGGAACCGGTTTTAGAGATGAGAAGAAGAACTCTTCATTCCCTGTTTCCCTCTACCTTTGTCAAGATTTAGATCACCCCCTCCGACGCAGTCCGTTCAGTATACTTCCGGTCGACCAACAGTTCCATTGTTGCAAAATAACCGGACCGGACCGTACGATTCGACCGAAACCGGCCGATTTTTATACATAGAGGTTTTTAAGAAAAACCGAACCGGACCACTGACCGGTTCAAAAATTTTCCGGTCCGACCGTACGGTCCGGTTTGGTTTTTAAAACATTGATGTCAGGTATATGAAGAACGCTTCAGGAATGATTGTTGAGTTTCGAATGTTTCTTTTGTATTATTTCTAAAAGTAATTACGATATGTAGTATGTATTATATGTCGCATGGGAATACATCACCTATTTTTATTATGTCATGTTTTATAAATAAACAACCATTTATAATGGGAATAAGTAATCGAAACTGGTTCTACCTGAACTTGATGGGGCTGAATGTTACTGTTTGGATCTATAATTTTATGTGACTTCGACTGTTGAATACCTGCAAAACAACAGAAGGCACACTGGGAGTTGATAGCCGGCAGGCCCCTCCGACGCTCAAGTTAGTCTTTTTGAGAGGGTTTCGGTAGCAAAGAGCAGAGAAGGTCAGGGTTCTAGTGTCGTACCTGTTTCATGGCAAAATAGTACCTTATATATGGAATAGCTGCTAGGTTTAGGTCTTCACGTAGGTATTTACGTATGCATGGGAGGTTATCACTTACGAATGGGCCGTCGACACCTGGACCTGGGCCCGGGCCTAGCATGGCCGACCTAATCATAGGCCCCCTACTCCTCGAGTCTGATCCAAGAGAAGGATCCAAGGAGCACCTAAAGATTGAATAGCATGTCTTCATGGCAGCTCGTGCTAGGCCCGACCGATCAATTGTCGTGATGTGATCGACCGATTAGACGCGATGTGATGACATGGCGGATCGATCGAGAGTAACGACAGGGCTAATCGTTCGGCTATAGTGATATGGCAGGTTGGTCGGGTGTAACAATGGGGTTGATCGGGGGAGTGCAATGGTAGAGCCGATCGATTGGGTGTTGAGACCCTAACAGAACGCTAGGTGTAATTATTACTTGACGATTCGTATCTTCCAGGCGCCGTTCAAAATTTGAAATGATGCGTCTTTTTAACTGCCGCGCAGCTGTCGTGCGCTGTCATACGCTATCATGCGCGTCTTTTCGACCGTCAAACCGCTTTGGGTTTTTAATGACCTTAATTTACCGTAGCTCAGATTTTGCCACGTGTTCAACCCCGGCTTGGATTTCACC
>JAOSBP010000204.1:13139980-13163380 GCA_027563825.1 Erythroxylum mucronatum
AAAAAGTCAACTCTCTACTCCAAAAAGTCAAACTTTCTCAATTCTTCATATTCTCACACTTTTTCTCTTTATTTCTTGATTTTCAACTTCCATTTCAATCAACTCATTTACTTTACTCTCATAACCTATACAAATCTACTCAAAGTTCAAAGCCATTAAAACTATTCGATTCTTTTCTCATCAATTTCCTTAAGGTACAACAACATCTATAACAAAATTCATATACAAAAAACACTCATTGAATTTCATTTACTATTTTGAAATTCCATTAAAAGATCGGGGTCCAACATTTCTTCCCCTCTTAAAAAAATTTCGTCCTCGAAATTCATACTTAGTCATCAAGTAAAACATCCTCTTAATAATAGTCAAATTACTTTCTTATCTAATTTCTCATCACACATAATCTTAACTTAATCCCAATTTTCACTTCTTATGTCAATTACACCACATTCACTATCATATCACATCACTATATCCACAACTCAATATTCCTTAACATATTAATTCTTACATCTCACATATATATATATCCAAACTCGAGTTATCTCATCTTTCAAAATTTTCATCTCTCAAAAGCATAGTCAAATCAATTCATTCCCAATTCATCAAAAAATGTCTAATCTCAATATCATAGATATTCCTAAAATCAATTAAAATTCTTGTCACCTAAATCGAACAATCATCTTGATTCTTCCAATAATTCATGAAAATCCAAATCACATTCTCACTCACTCAATTCTATCTATTTAAACACTTTACAAACACAAGCACCCATGTAAGATCCTATTACTGGGCTCTGATACCATCTATGTTGGGACTTGAGACCCCAACCGGAAACTTAAGGCAAACATATTGAATCAAACGAATCGAATCGAAAAATCGAATAACAAAAATGTGGAAATAAAATCAAAAGCGAAAAATCGAAGGAACGAATTTTCGAAGCGAAACTAATCGGAAGCAAGTCGAAAACAAAGCAAACAACCGGTTAAATCGAACCGAACGAATATCTGACATCTGAGAATAAAAATCTTAGAAAACAAAATAGTGTGTCGCGCTGGAAATCCCAAGACTAAACCAATCCGAAAATTCGGTATAATTTTTTTTTTCTAATAATCTTTCATTTCTTTCATATAATTCATTCTTTTTCAAGATCTTCCTTATTCAACCCTATACAAATTAAAACAATATAATTTTCCCCTTTTGGAAAATCATCCTCAATCAAAACTCAAATCCTCGAAAACCCAAAAGTCGAACCAAAGCGAAAACGAAGGATCGCAACAAACGAAAACGGACTCGAAAGAACGGAAACATATCGAAGGCCGGAACAAGAGGCAAAAGTCAAAGTATGTAAATGAAATGACAAAGCGAAAGTATTGAATCAAAACTAATCGATTCTTTTCTCATCAATTTCCTTAAGGCACAATAACATCTATAACAAAATTCATATACAAAAACACTCATTGAATTTCATTTACTATTTCAAAATTCCACTAAAAGATCGGGGTCCAACAAAGACACCCCATTTTCTTCTCTTTTACACCTTTAATGATTGCAAAAGGTCCAACTTACCCTTACTTATTAGCCTTGCAACTTAAATGCTTAAGTGATCTTCCCATAATGCATTCCTTAAGGCACAATAACATCTATAACAAAATTCATATACAAAAACACTCATTGAATTTCATTTACTATTTCGAAATTCCACTAAAAGATCGGGGTCCAACAAAGACACCCCATTTTCTTCTCTTTTACACCTTTAATGATTGCAAAAGTTCCAACTTACCCTTACTTATTAGCCTTGCAACTTAAATGCTTAAGTGATCTTCCCATAATGCCCCCTTATGTAACTTATCACTTTAACTTTAATTCACTACACCCATGTCACATAATCTCAATAATAATAACATGCTAATTAATTCCAACATATATAAATCTTGCAAGACCCCAAACTTGTCTCATCATGCTTATAATAAAAAAAATTCCAGGGGCCAACAATATAGATTACCTTTGACCATCATCTTTAATCGTGATATGAAGTTTATTATTTTGTAGAACTCTATTGAAAACATTTAACACTAAGCTTCAAATTTCAAGTTCTTTCTATCCCCAAACTAGTGGACAAATAAAGCTGGTGAATAGAATCTTGGGAGACTTGTTAAGATGTTTGATTGGAGATAATATGAAAAATTGGGACATAATTCTTCTTATGGTAGAATTTGCGTATAACAGTTCTATAAATAGGTCTATTGGTAAAAGTCCTTTTGAGATAGTTTCAGGAGTTCAACCAAGGAAGCCTATTAATTTGGCTCCTTTACTATAAACAACAAGAGTTAGTGTTGAAGTTAAAGGTTTTGCATAGCATATGAGGGACATCTTTGATGAGATACAACGAAAGATAACAACCAACAATTTATCTTATAAAAAACATACTGATTTCCATCGTCGATTGATAGAATTTAATGAAGGGTATATGGTGATGGTTAGGATTCATCCAGAGGATTTTCATAAAGGGAAATATAAGAAACTTCATTCACGAAATGTAGACCTCATAAGATCATCAAGAAAATAAATGTTAATACTTATGTTTTGGAATTACCAAGTGACATAGGAATAAGTCCTATCTTTAATGTTGCAGACTTGGCTATTTATCATGGACAAGATGAGAAATTTTCCTGTTGCCGCTGTAATACTTCCAACCACTCCTTATCTTAAAGAGGAAATAGATGGTGTTCTTAATGAACTATTTATAGCCACAAAACATGAAAGATATCTAAAATTTCTTGTCAAGTGGAAAGGAAGATCAATTTCTGTCAACACTTAGATTTTATAGTTTGAATTTCAGAAGTTGAATTCAGATTTATATGATCATTATTTATCACATTCTATGTCGAGGACGACTTCAGTCAAGCATAGGAAAATTGATGCAAAAAGAACTTAAAGTCTATAAAAGAAATAAAAGAGGAAAGATTAATCAATCACAAGCTTTAATTTGGTGGGATGATGATTAGAATTAAACTAAAATTAAGGATAAGGGATGAAATTTATTGTGTCAGGATTCTTTATTAGATAGGAAGTAGTAGTATTTTAGATATAATATCCTAGTGGTTAATTTTTATTAGAATAGGATTTAAATTTGTTATAAGCCTTTTCCCACTAGAATCAGGGTTCTAAAACTCTATATATATGTGTGTACTTAGCCTTTCAATAATAATAAATAATCTAGAATTTTTTTTACAAACTTGAGTTTTCAATTAAAAGGAGTGATGCTTTCTCTGAGGGTAATTCTTAAACCTTAGGAGTGATTCCTAATTTCCTATTATCCATTTTTTGTGTGGTTTATTGAATTTCAGGAAACTTAACCTACATTCTAACCGCCTCAAACCTATATTCCGTCATATTAAACCCTAAAATCTTAAGCCTAAATTTCTAGCAATCAAACCTTAAATTTTCAGTTATATAAAATCTGAAATTTTAGCATACTTAGTCAAAATCTAACCTTAAAACTTGATATTCTAAAGGCCTAATATCAGCCATATTTTCTAATTTTGTGCTTTTAGCTACTAGTTAAATTAAAAATTCTTCTATTTTCCCTATATCAAAAACACTCTCCAGAAATGTTATGAACATTGGACATATTTGACTCCACAATTTTTGCTTCCCCTACGAATTCTTCTCCAATGTTTGATTTGATTTTGATTATTCAACACGTTCCTTTTAAAGATTAAGATTTTCGCTAACCAGATCGACAGTCTTGCTAACTTGATAACACTTTTTCTTTGGATGATTGTATTCCTGTAGATTCCAAGTCTTGGACCTCTCGTGCACGACTTTGTGAACTGGTTGTGTTAACCTTAGGGAATAAAGGACATTGTTGATTACACTATCATCACCTCCCCTTCTCATTCGAATCACTAAAGCCTACTTTTGGTCCACTTGTTTTTGCCTTTAGACTAGACCACTCATCTTCGTCTCAAAATCTTTAGCGAGCCGAGCCGAGCCTCCATTATCTATTTGAGATCATTCCTTAACTTCTTGAAATTAACGATTTCTTATATTAAATCTCCGAGCGAGGAAAGTAATTGCAAACAGCAATTTTTTGTTTTAAAACCAAATTGTGTTAGATTTTCTTTTTGCCAACAAGCATGTTTATCGCAGTAAAGATAACGAGTACGTCAGTATTAAGTCGTCTTAGTAAAGTTGGACGCTGACATACGTGAGCTGAAGTAGTCATGCTGATAGATGGCCATCGTAGTACAGCAGGGTGTCTCGTGGGGTTATAGAATTGTTTGCTGCCTCTTTCACTATTGAAGCAATGCATAAACTTACCATAGCCTCAAATTTCCTCAAATCCCCCCCTACAACCCTCATCACCCGTTCATTTCAATCATCACCAGGAGTTTATACTAAGCTTATTGAGACGTACGCTCGTGATCAGTCGTTATTCCAAGGAAAGTTGCTACATGCCCATCTGATCCTTAATGGGTGGGCTCGTCTGACTCATTTTACCTACAAGCTTATGGTTCTGTATGTTGAAACCAAGCAATTATCTGATGCTCGTAAGCTGTTCGACAGAATTCCTGAATCTAATTCCCGCCGTTGGATTGTACTTATTGGGGTTTATTCTCGATGTGGGCTTTATAAGGAAGCTTTGAATGGCTTTTTCAAAATGATAGAATTGGGTTTTCGACCCAACGAGTTTGTGATTCCCAGTGTCCTCAAAGCTTGTGGCCATGTAGTTGATATAAGAACTGGGAAGGCATTGCATGGTGTGGTTCTGAAGCATTCGGTTGAATCGGATACCTTTGTTATTAGTGCATTGATTGATATGTACTGTAAATGCCGAGAAATTGAAAAGGCAAGGTGGATTTTTGATGGTATGGAAGAGAAAGACTTGGTGGCTATGAACGCAATGGTTTCGGGATATGCTCGAACTGGGTTTGCTGGAAAAGGATTAGTTCTAGTAGAAAAGGTTCAAATGTTGGGTCTGAAGCCTGACATAGTGACTTGGAATATCTTGATTGCAGGATTTGCAAAAAATGCTGATGAAGTGATGGCTACAAAGCTGTTTGAACTGATGAGTGTTAACGATGTGAAGGCTGATGTAGTTTCTTGGACTTCGATTATATCAGGGATGGTTCAGAACTTTCGTCATGAAACTGCTTTCAACACATTTAAACGGATGTTAAGGAATGGATTGATTCCTACTTCTGCAACCTTAAGTAGTCTCTTACCTGCATGCGCAACCATGTCTAATGTAAGGCTTGGGAAGCAAATACATGGGTACGCAGTGATGAATAGAGCTGAAGAAGACTTATATGTTAGGAGTGCTCTGGTTGACATGTATGCAAAATGTGGGTTTATATCTGATGCGAGGATGCTGTTCTGTAAAATGGCTGAGAGGAACACCGTAACCTGGAATTCTATGATTTTTGCGTGTGCAAATCATGGGTACTGTAATGAAGCAATTGAGCTTTTTAATCAGATGGAGAAGGCGGAAAAAAGCAAGCTTGATCACTTAACTTTCACAGCTGTCTTTACTGCCTGTGGGCATGCGGGACTGGTTGAACTTGGGGAAAGTTTGTTTCTTATAATGCGAGAGAAGTACAAGATTGCTCCAAGATTGGAGCATTATGCATGCGTGGTGGACCTTCTTGGGAAAGCAGGGAAACTTTCTGAGGCGTACAATATGATCAAGATGATGCCAGTTGAGCCTGATCTTTTCGTCTGGGGAGCATTGCTAGGGGCATGTAGGAATCACGGGGATATAGGACTTGCAGAGATAGCTGCTAGACAGTTGGCTGAGCTTGAGCCTAAGAATGCAGGAAACAAGATGCTTATGTCACAATTATATGCCGGCGCTGGTAGTTCGGAAAATGTTGCAAGGTTTAAGAACATGTTTAAAACAAAAAAGTTGAAAAGTTTCCCTGGGTGCAGTTGGGTAGAAGCCTGCTAACAGGATTCTGGAGAGAAGTCATGGCAAAATTAGTCATTGTTTTGCACTCGTTTCATTGCTTCTATAGATTCAAGGGTCTTCGGTTATGCTGTCAAATTATTGCTTCAGGAATTTGTAGCCACAACGATGCTTGAAGAAGATATGGTGCTGTTGCCTGAAATTCCAGCATCTGTGATCTACCGAGTTTCCGCTCTCAGGTGCACTTATGATTAGCCTATTTTCCATTTGCTAACACAGAAAGAAAGAAAACGCATCATTTTCTTCATTTCAAGCTTTCTCTTCTTCGTTATTTTCCTTGGAATTCTGTAAGATTCCCTTTTACTTGGAGTATTCACTTTTGATCAATATCTTTCACATTTGGATATTATACTCCCCGTATTAGGCGCATATAAAAAGATATAAACTTTAAAATCTTTAGATTTTTTAATTTTTAAAATTATCTAAAAAACTATTTATATTTTTATTAAATTTTATTAAAAAATAACGATAAAATATAATACAAACATTATATATAAATTAATCAAATCGTTTTTAGAAAATAAATAATTCATTTAACTTGAAAAGAGTGTCATACAAAGTTTTAACAAAAACATGCCAAAAAAACTATATTGTTAAGAGTTTAAAATACATAATGCCTTAAAGTGGCCCATTCTCTCATAATTTCCTAACCCCTGGATAAACCACATGGGGGATTCCCAGAAAATACTCCTCACTCACTGAGCCTTATCGGGCAAGTATTCTACTCTAATTGTGGATTTACATGTTGCTTGTATCAGTTTATTTAATCGTCTTCCTCTTCAGTCATCATTTCTCTAGCTTCTTCTTCATGTCTCTTTGCGTGCTATGTTCCAGAGCAGTTGCTTTGATAGCTAGGATATTGCATGTTCTTGTTTTATTTTCATGTCCTCTCCTTTACTCTACAGTCTTCCTTTCTGCTTACTCCTTCATTCTTTCTCTTTTACAGGTTATGTTCCAGAGCAGATGCTTCGATATCCATTGCTTGTGTTCACTTTGATTCACTACGATGGAGTTAAATCCCTTGCTTTCTCTACGCTTGGTCTAAGATCAAACCCGACAGATTCCAGTAAGTAATCACCCCTTCACTTTAATGTTTGTGATTAGCATTAATAACTCCAAAATTTATTAGATTGATGCTTGAGCTACATTCGTGGTCTTAATTCATTCTGGTGTTTGTCTGAACTTTCAAAGAGTTTAGCTCCCAAGCCCTAATGATTTCTTTACTGCAACCGTAAAGCCCACAATAGGAAAATCCCAGGAGCCCAGCGTTAACAATTAACTTAGCCCATAAAACTATTAAATAGAGGGGATTAAATAGAAATTAGCAGGTAAAAAATTACACACCAACGAAAATCAACTTATCTTCCTCATTTTCCTTATTTCCAGCTGGTAAGTGTGTATATGCACCATTTTTCTCCTACATGTGAAACTTCTCTCACATGTTCCTTCATTTTGTTCATTTTGCAATTAATTGTGGAAGTTAACAACTTCAAAATCTTTTAGGAAGGCATAGATTTCACATAGGTAAATTTTCAGCAATAATTATCTACCTTTTATTGTGAGTTTTAGTCATTCTATACCAATTTATAGTTGGATTATATGTTGTGATTGTTTGAGATAATAAACTGAAGTCATGAAAAAGATAAAAATGGAAAAAAAAGTGGCTGAAAAATGAGAAAATAAGAGGAGGTAGTAGAAGAGGAGAGAGTGAAGAAGATGACAATTTTTGAAAAATTTAAGTTATATTAAGGAGAAAAATAGGAAATACAAAAAGTTAAGGGTGAAATTGAAATTTACTTCCAAGAAGGATATCTTTATAATCGAAATAAATGAGGTAAAATAGGACTTTTAATAATTAAAAGTATTTTAGTAATTATGGTAGTTACGATAATAAGAATTTTTTTAATAATTAAGAATAAAGTAGAAAAGAGAATAATATTGAATTATTAAGTGAAATTGAGTTGAAAATTTTCTTAAACTACTCTAATAGAATTTTGTAATTTCTAGGTCCTTATAGATGAATAATTTAACATATTTTTACCTCATATTTGATTTGTTTTTGCTTAATATTTTATACTTTTGTTGTATATTTGGTACTTAATATGCTTCAAGTATATTTACACAGCATAATTGCCTTCATAGAATAAAAGGAGGAAATTTTGGACAAGATCATGATAGAAATTGAAGATTTGAAGTACAGAAAGGATGCACAGCTGTGCACATAACTGTGCACTTCCCCGAGCCCGTGCATCGATTATTCTTGTAATTTTTGGCTATGCAGGTTTGATGTACGACATGCATCAAATCGTGTATCTCCCTAAAACCCTAGATTTTAATATAAAGGACGTGTGGAGTTTGTTCTCCAGTGGTGATTTTGGTTCAAAGAAGCGAAAAATAGGAAAATTTCATCGAAAGATCCATCAAAATACAAGATCAAGTCTCTAAATTGCGAGAATATTCGATAGAAGATAATTAGGGAAATTTAGAATTATGAACCAATCGTTTTCAATTTGTCTTCCTTTCAGTTTATGTTTGATTTTGTGTTCGATAATATATAATTAAACGTCCAGTTAGTATTTAGGTTAGATAGACCTTATGTTAATACTTCGATATGATTTAATTTTTTTGTTAATGCAATTGGTTTGATTGATTGTTATAATCCAATTACTTATTTTATTTATGTTCTAAAAATCTAGAATATTGGACCATAATCTTTTTTGTTTGTTTGATCATTGTAGCCCTTTTGGACACGTTGATAATGTTTTGGAGGTTTCCCTGTTGAAATACTCAATCTATCCCATTACTGTAATGAATGAGGTAATGTTAAACATGGCTTTTATTTTTATCAACTTTCATATTCACTTATTGTAGTTGAATTTAAAAACTTCAAGTTGGATCCTAGTAAAGAAGTGTTGGGAAATCTGGACCGGATTTATTGTTATTAAACCTACTTCACTATAACTACCTAAGTTAGAACTAACTAAACTACCTTCACCCACTAAGCTACTCATATCATCATTGTTATTCCCAAAAACTTAGAAATTTAAGTGGGAATATATGTAATCTTACATGCAAAAAGAGAAGATAGGTCTAGGTATCACATTAATGTTAAAATCTTTTCAAGGTATGCAAGTGAAAACAAGGGTGCTTTCTCTCACTAATAACTTTTAAAAATGTAAACAGTAGGTCACCTTGCACATCTTATGCCTTATATAGAGGGATAAGCGATTAAGATTGTCCTATATCAATAGTTAAGAATAGATGACAGTTCATCTCCCTATGGATGATAGAAGTGTCTCTGAGACAACTATATTCCATATAAAATATTCATACGAAATATTTCTTAAGAGATTTTTGAAGGAAGATTCTTATTGAATCATCAACCTATCTTATACAACCTTACACAAGAAAAGATAAATGAATATTCAAAAAAGATTATCAAAACTATCATAAACAATCTTGTGTAAGGAGACAAAACTGAATTTTCAATAGTTGATATCACTTTTATGTGTATCTGCAATAGGTCTATTAGGATTTATCATTGGCTTAAATGTTGTAGGCCTAGGGTATTTATGGTTAGGTGCCAAACAAATGATTCTCAAGTAGCTTGAAAACCATCTTATTAAGTCAACATTTCTACAAACCTGAGTATTAAAAGTTTCATCCTTGATCAAAAGTTTCCATAATAAAATATGTGACAAATTATACATTTATAAAGTGTACATATTGAGCTTGAGTTGATTCATCAAAGTTCTTTAATCGCTATCTAACTCTATTAAAGATAGTTAGACTCCAACTATACTTTAAAAAGGATTGCATATAAATGAATACAGTTCTTGTAACTACTATCATTAAGCTTAAACAGTATTTTCTTATATATTTAGTACACTTTTAACTTTTACTAACTTAAACATCATAGTTTTTTTTTTTACCGAGAGCACCCCTAAATTTTGAGCATTAATTTTTGTATGCCTGTAAACCTAAAACCAACTAAAATAGGCCTACCATTTTTTCAATATATATGAATAATCTCAATTTGATTAAGAAAATATTTTAATATACAATCTTAATCGAATTAAGAAATTTCTTAATATACTTTTTAAACTGATTTATAATTTAAAAATATAGAAATTATTTTATAAAAGTATATATTATAATTAGAATCTTTATTAAGAATAACAAATTTTTTTGTTGTAATTAATTTGATTAGGTTGAAATTAATTGTTTAAACAAATTTTTTGGAGATAGCTTTATACAAGGTGTCGTAATAAGATATAGGTATGTAATATAGGATTGTCATAGGGTTAGGAGTTTTCGGGACAAGGGTAATGTAACTCCTATTAATTTTCTCCATTATTTTCAAAAGATTTAAGGAATGCATATATGACCAAATCCTTTATCCAAGGCCAAGCTTTCTGAAGAAATAATGCATTGAGCCTATATGGCCCTAGTGATTTACTTGGAATCAGCTGAAATAAAGCAGTTTTCACTTAATCTCTTATTACATGTTTACTAGGATTGTGCAACTCCAATTCAATGTAATGGTTGATAAAGCCTCTAAGAAGGTTAGGAGAAAGATGAACACTTAGCTTAGGTGTATATGTATCCTTCACATCTAATATCAGTGACCTCTAAATCTATAATATGGTCTTTCAAATCACCATTGTAGTTTCGTAAGTTAACATTGCCTAATGCCTCAAAATTGTGGATAGTCTCAAAATTGTGGATAGTTGTTAGGATCTTCAGGAGAGAGAGAAGATTATTCTAGAAGGAATTAGTTATAACCGTATGTACCTAGGGAGGTTATAAAAGGAGGGAATAGAAGCAGGAAGGGACAGGGAGAATATTTGTAAGAAGAGTGACAGAAGGTTTATCACCTTCTGAGGAGCTTATTCAGCTCTGGTTAGGAGCAAATCTGCTCTGGTTTGGGGAGAAATATTACATTTCTCTACGGTAATGGTTAGTATATTGTAGTAGTATAGTAAAACTCTAAGTGTTCTAAGGTCAGGTACCTAACAAAGAACATCAAAGTTGTATTCTCCCATGTATCTACATTATGGATAGGATATGTGTGTAATCCAACTAAAGAATAACCTATTTTATTACCACTACAATTGTTGTTGTACAATCGTGTGATAGATATTGGAAAAATACTTCCTTCGTGGACTCCTTTCCATGCTTTTCTCTCTCTGCATTATAATATAGAAAGGAGGCACCAATTGAAACTGTAACAACAATAGCATTCACATTCTCCTTGAATCTATGAATGTCCAATTGAAAACACATTTCTTTTGTGTTGGCAAGTTTTTGTTTTCACATGCTAACGTAAGGCAGCACTTCTATATGTGGAGCACCATGTGAATGCACATTTATTAAATGAACAACAATTCAAATCATTTCCCCTTTTCCTCCAAAAATAATAAAATAAGCAATGTCAAACTAAAAGGAATATGTACATACTATGAACCGATGTACGAGTGTCTTATTCTCCTGGCCAATTCGATGTACCCGACTAATTGCTTGTGCTTCTGCTGCTGGATTTAGAAGCGGCTCCACGAGAACAACATGTTGCGCTTCTAAAAGATTAAGGCCATTAGCTCCATGTTGAACCAAAAGCAATAAAACCTGTACACGTCTTCTTTCTAGTGGTGTACTTGTTTTGCAAGTTCTTTTAGCACTGCTTTTCTCTCCTCTAAATTCACTGATAGCAGCATGTGCTTTCCTGCATTTTTGTGAAGCAAGAACCATAAATAAAAAACCTAAGGTCAAGTGCATGCCACCACATCTTATCAAATGTTAAAAGTCAGAAGACTGTTCAGGGCACAGAGCAGCGACCTGCCACCTTTCATCCGGATGTAAGTGATATCATTAGCCCTGAAAGCATGTTCTAAGACATCAAGGACATCATTCCAACTGGAGAAAACCAGAACCTTTGCATTAGGATCTGAAAACTTGATGGATAAAATGCGTCTTGTGATGGCCTCAATCTTCATGGCACAAGAAGAAAGAGAAGTTAAATAAAACAGATAAATGCTAGGAAATCATGCTCATACAGAAATCATAATAACTTGATAGGACACTAGTAGATCTATTTTTCCTTTTACTTCAAATTATCATATAAGTTCATAGAAAAGTCTTTCACATTTGGAATCTGAATAGTAGTAGTTTTTCATTAAGTGATTGCATAGAGCAGTAAGGTACTTGTTCGAGAAGTAAACCTTTGTTCCATAGGAACCTTGAACAATCAAAGATGCTTCATGTTTTTCACAATCTTCCACAGCATAGAACACATTGGCCATAGAAGATTTAACTTGCCTATCATCCGCATAGGCAATATTCCCATAATCAGTATGCTGGCGACAGGTTGGGCACATTATCCATTTAAGTTGAGATTTATGATCTAGTTTATGTTCAGTCATTGCAAACAAACCTGTACAAAACAAGAATGAAATGAGAATCAGATAGACTTACCATAATTGTGACTCCATTATTATTCCAACATCCAGCAACTATGCAGTCCCTATCAGAATTTTGTGATCATATAACCCCATTTCTACTCTTAGTCTTCGGTTGGTGCAAAGGAGTGCAAGAATGCCATTTAAGTTTCATTATGCATCATATTAGTCAAACATGCCTAAGCTTAAGATACTAATGCTTCAGTAAAACAGAATATTAATCCCATTCAATCGACAAACATATGTATCAACCCATGCATGCTGGCAATATCCATAACAATAGTCTTAACACTGTTCCTGGTATTTCCTTTCTCCGAAAGCTGCCATTGATGATATAGAACTTGATAACTGAAAACTTACATTTACAGCAAGTAAAGTGCCCGCATTGGAAAACCATCTTTTGACTGTTTAATTTTTCCTGACAGACTGGACATGCTTCATCATCTTTTGTGGTCAGACAATCATAGTTTTTGTCAGACATAGTGGAAGCAACCATTTCTTGAGTTAAAGATGAATTATTTGGACTTTCTGATTGCAGCTTCTGTTTTGTTAGCACCAAACCCTGAAAATAATTGAGAAATTAAAACAAAGGGTTCCCTGGCACTTTACCCATAAATTAATCAAAATTGCATTTCTAATACATGACAAAATCTTAGGAGGATATCTACAAAAACCTAAAAACACAAGGTAAAGTTAATGGATGACCACCACACCAGATTTCCCTTAATATCTTTGTTATCATGGAAGTGAAAGTTAAAAAATCTGCTGTTGTTGAATGTATTAATTGAAAGTGCTAATATCTTCATCAAAATAGCAGCCTAAGTTTTATTCTTGGTTCCTACCATTCACTATCAACTGACCTTAGTTCAATGGAAGCTTTCGCGTGAAAGCAATAAACAAGTTAAACACAATGTTGCTCTGAAAAGAAGTTCAGAGGAGCTCCACAACTATACTATAAAAGAACATTCTTGATCTTTAGAGTGATTTTAATCTCATCGTTACACATAAAAATGTAAGATCTCCCTCTTATACATGTATTTTGGGGAAGGGAAAGAATTTTGAAGACATGAACTTTAGCAACTGCATTGTTATATGCCTAAAATCTAGCAGCTGAAACAAATTGGACATTTTCATCTGCTTAACTATAACTAATCTGTAGTGAGTAATCGAGTCCTTTCCTGGGGAAAAACTTCTATTGCAGATTTCAACATCTAATGAAACATATGCTCACATCCAACTGCTATTGTTGACATGCTTACATCCATTTTAGCACACACTACAAAGTACAGATAAGCGTAAAACAAGAAGTGAAAATGAACCAATGGTATAGAAAGCATCCAAGAGAACAAGATATATTGTATAGTTTAAATCTTTCCTCGTACCTTCAAATAACGAAGCTTCCCTTTTATGCGTGACAACAACGCCAAGGACATGAATTTTTCGTTAGAATGTATAACACTTGCTGACTCTAGCTCATCTACACCTAGAGCATCAAGCGATTTGTCATCCTCACTTTCTCTAAGATGCAAACGTGATGTTGCCATCCTAATTTCATCATGAGCAAACAGAAGCTGCGCTTGAGCAATTGCCAAGGACCTAGCATGGCCATACTCCTTCCTCATCGCCTTGGTAAATCAGAAGGACAAACCCAAAAGGAAAACAAAGTCAGATGTCCAACAAAAAGGGCATGGGCAACATGACAAAATTTCAAGCATTTGATGCACAGTTTAGCAGCTTCTAACAGCAAAATGAAGTGTTCACTGGGCAATACCTCCAGAATATGCAGTTGCTTCCTGGCTGCCATCATACCTTCTAATCCCAAACTAGCCTTGCAATGGTTTTTCACAACTCCAAGAATGACCTCCAATTCAGAGGGTAATTTTGAAGCCTGAAAGAAACTTAATAAGTAAATGATGTGTTATTTTTTGGTGGTCTTCTTGCAGGCAGTTCATGTGCTTCCAAACAAGTCCATAAAGTAGCATCAGAATGTGAGTAGATGAACACTCCCCAGGCATGTGAAATTTATAATAGAAATTCCAAGAAGGTAAAAGCAATTTACCACAACTGTGTCTCTAACACTTCTCTTTCTTGATTCATCACTGACATCACTCACTGAAGATGGATTTTTCTGCAACTCTGATAAATTCCAGTAGAATCGATTTAGAGCAGAGTTCTTTTTCTGAAGATCTACTGCCTCTTCAGCAGATGAGATAAGCCCTCCATGTGACTTCTTAAGACGGAAAAGCCTTGCCTCATAATCCTGAAGAAGGAAAATGGTTTTGAAGGTCATGCTTCATTTTTCCTTTTAATTTCTCCCATGTACTCAAAGCAATCAAGTATGAAAGGGAAAAACTGCTCATCACCTTAAACAACTCTTCTACTTCACAATGAAGACATATTGGACCATCACCTCCAGATTGGCAAATACGACAATACCTCACACGTTCAATATCCTCTTCTTTTGGTTTCTGCATTGTCTGATCAATATCCAGAAGTTGATCTACTAGTCTTTTCCTAGATGTTTCTAATTGTTCCAAACGAGTCTGGATATGGTACTTCAAAGCAGTAATGCTACGGAAGCTGGATATAAGCCAAGAAAAGTTAGTTCACCAGAACATGCAGGCAAACACCTCAATCTACAGGCACTTAGAAAGTTATCCCAAGAGCACAACTGCAAATGCTTCTGTCTTTATACCAAAAGATAATTGTTTACAACTATCTTTAAGTGTCAAAATAACTAGCACCCTTCCATGCTCTCACTCATATTCTTCACTAAGATATCTCAATATCTATTATGAAAATGTGTATTAGTTCATCAAATGGATTTTGCTAAGAACCTTGGACTTTTATTTTGAGCAAGTCAGTCACTGACCACAAACTGAAACTCTCTAGCATCACAATGCAACTAAGCTAGTATGTCAAGTTATCAAGTTATTCAGGCATAACGCATGAGGCCTGAACCAATAAACATCAATAAAGCATGACTCAACAATGTTTAGGTTGCAACTTGCGACTTGTGAGAGAAAGAAACAACTGGATATAAACAAGCATCAAGATACAAATGCAGGAGAGTCACTAACCGGGATATGATCTTTGATGACCTAGAGTTGTTCAGATTTCCTGAAACAGCCTCTTCAATTTTTCTTATCAACTCTTTTGAGAAATCATTGTTCAGCTCAGCATGATGAAGAGCATCGAACCACCAACCCATATATTGATCCTTTTTATCACTCAATGCATCAGAAACCTGCCAAGGATTTCGATTGTCCCCAAAATCAAGCAGTTGAAGAAACATATGAGATAAACAAAAATGGAAGAGAAAAGGACATGCGTTGTGTTATGCAGCACACAAAAACGATGGCAAGATAAATAGGATGATCTAAGCAAAGCAAGACATTATAACCAATCTAACCTCCACTTCTTCTGCCTTATGAAATTTTCTTCAACTGGTATATGGTTTATGGATAACATGTAAGAGTGCCTCTACATATCCTTTACACAAGGTAGTATCTTGCAGGAACAAAGCAGTTGTTTTGTAAATTTAATGAAAATCAAATTTTGGAAGACTTGTAACGGGTGGAAGGAAAGTGCAGCTATATGTTTCATGAAAAATCAGGTGCAGACTGGTAGATATAAATTTCGAAGCGACTCCTCATTAGGAACCAGTGTTGCATGAGCTAGCAGCAATAGATGTAAACTGTATCTTCACTTCCTTCTTAAAAAGAAAGAGATGAATATTTATAAATTTAACTGCATATTCTGTGTATGAGGACCAGAACAGAAGCTACCTGCATGTATGATTTTCTGAATTCGTCTTGAACAATGCTATGCTTTGATAGAAAGACAGATAGGTACTTCTGTTTTAAATTGTCACATGCAGTTTTCAAATAACTAATACTTGAAGACCTGGATGCATCACTATCTTGATCAATATCTAAACATTGTTCCTTTCCATCAGTAGGGGAGTCTACAATGTCTTCTCCCCTAAATTTTCGCATCTCTGAAGCATCATATGCTTCAAGACTATGCCTATTTAAAATCTTTTCAGTGCTTCCATGAAAATCATGTCCATTTGGTGAGAGTTGTGATGAGTATTCTACAGTCATTGGAAGAAGTTCACTTAGATTGTGATGAATGTGAATATTCAGCAAAGGGTCTAGACGAAAGTCTTCAGCATGCTCTGCAGTCAGAGCTAATGCTTCTTGGTACAATAACACTGCTTCAGAAAAATTTTGCTTAATTATCGATATCCCTGCAAGCGCATTTAAAGCAACAACTAATTTCCTTAGAGCTTCCTCTCCTTCCACCTTAGTCTTACCGACAAGAACCTACAAAGGAAAAGATAAGAATAAAAACAAAGGTACGTATTAATATTAAGTGCAAAATTTACTGAAGAGACTGGTATTTGACTTACCATCAATATTTCCTCCATGGTCATAGGAGATTGCTGCACAGAACGAAGACCAGAACTTCCTACTTGAGGGTGGCAGCAAGCTTGACGAAGTTTCAAGAGTGAGTTAAGTAACTTAGCAGCTTCATTAGGTGTGATTAAATGACGGGCCAAAACATCAGAAGATACAGAACCTAGATGAAGAGAACATGGTCATGTTAGAAGATTCAAAGTTTCTTTCCCATATTGCATACCCATTAATCCATTATTTGCTTCTAATAGACACTTATACAAAGATTCAGGACAACCATTGACAACCTGGGACTTTTCTTTTGAGAACATCATCTTTCAAACTTTCAATAACTTCACGGGCATAACTCACACAAGTTTCGTGCTGCCTCTGATAGAAATGCTCTTCAATTGCTGAGAAAGTGAGCCAAGAGATGCTCTCTTCCTGAGGTGGAATTTCCAACTCATCAGCAACTTCTTTTTTTGAAGAACGCCACATTATCCGTTTGAAGAATGTATGAGTAAATTCCATTGCTCCCACATATCTCCTCTGTATGAGAAGAAAATCTGAAAGGTTAGGATTATGTATAAGTTTATCAAGAATAAGAATTGCACAAAATCCAAAGAGTAAATTAATACGCAATCATGGCTTGAACATTCTGAAAGAAAAAAATTTTCTTGTCCCTTGATCAAGAAGAAAGGGGGAAAAGACCAAGAAAAAGGGTGAACTAGAAAGATAACGAACTACTCCTCAAAAAGAAAATTGGGCGCATACACAAACAAATTAAAAGAGAAAACCCTACAGCTCTTTTCTCATTACACATATTATACACTGGTACTACCAGTTTCTCATTACACATATTATACACTGGTACTACCAGTATGACCTAAAGAACTACATGCCCCAATATACATAACTTGTAGATATTTATCTATACTACTGAATTTTCCCAAGTAAAGACTTAGTTTCACACCTCATATGGATCTCTTATAACATCAATCCACCATCTTGAAACATCAAAAGGGCTTGCTTTCAGGAATCTTAGAAGTCCATAGAGGTCATCAAGTTTGCGTTGTATTGGGGTCCCCGTAATACACCAACGATATTTAGCAGACAATCGAAGAGCCATCTCTGTGGCAGCAGCTGAATTTGTTTCCACCATTTGGGCCTCATCCAAGCAAATTCTCCACCAATATATTCTGGTGAGAAGTGTTGGAATAACAGGGTACCTGTCCACCATACAGCATCAGATACATGGTTTCTCTTGAAACACCTTTCTCTATCAAAAAAGAGAGTTGTTTGATGGCTGGATCTTTTGGCATCAGACATGTTACTTCTTTGAATGAGTCAGACATGTTACTTCTTTGAATGAGCAAAAGACTACAGATTGGGCAAGTTATCGTCTAAATAGCACCAAATGGTGTCACCCATGTACAAAGGTTTCAGCAAAAATTCTCATTGTGACGCATCACGTCAATAAATCTAGCTGAAGTCAGTTCACCAGCAAATGAACATATTTTTTAAAATATGAAAACGAATCCACACAAGTTAAAATAAGATTCATTACTAACTCAAAAACAATAAGATCTGTAAGAACCTCTTCTGGAATCTCAAGAAGCGTCGATCACCTTCATGCCTATCATAGTCATGGGACAAGTCTTCTTTAAGCACATCATATGTTGTCAAAACAATGTCTGCGCTGGCAAGTTCACTGATATCAACTGCAGATGTATTTGACAGAGAAGTATCTCGTACACCTTCGTAAATGCAAGTTTTTAAGGATCCTGGACGAGTATGGCTGAAAAAAAATGTAAAAAACAAGTCAGCCACAATAATAGTCTAACAAATTTCAATTTCCAATGAATCCTATATTTAATAGATATGAACTGTTAGATGATTATGAGGGTGAGCCTTGTAGTAACTGGTAAAGTTACTCCTTTGTGACCAGAAAATCACAAGTTTGAGTCATAAAAACATCGTCTTTGTAAAAATGCAAAGGGAAAGTTGCGTACAATTGATATCCCTCCCCCATACCCTCGGAAAGCAAGGAGCCTTGTGCACTGGGGTTCAATGACTTTGACTTTTGAACTGTTAGATGATTATCATGTACAGAACAAATTATCTAGTTCCACACACAAGTATGAGCCATCATCCAAACATCATATCGGACACCTCTGTTATTTATAACCAAAAATGTGCACTCCTACATCTACAAATGTAAAAAAAAATATAAAAAAAGCTATTTAGTTGCAAAACCAACCATACTGAGCTAAAACATTACATACAATATTTCCAAATTAGATATGCTGACGTACAACAAACGAATCACCATACAAGTGGGGATCAATAGCCCAGTAATAGCATAGTCGATAATAGTATTGCAACAGATAATGGTATTGAATCTAAAATAAAGACAACTGAACAGACATATAACTAATAGTGCTAAAATGCCATGTTTACTGCTTGAGCATGTTTAGAAACCCAAATTGTGTGCAGGTTATCAAATACAGGACCATAATCATATACAAAAAATTTGAAAGGGATGTATCAAGCTTGCCAAATTAGAAGGTGTACCGTTCAATTTCAACATGCCACTGTGGCAAGATAGGAGCTGGACAGACTATAAGTGTCGCACCAGTAGCAATAGGTGTCTCAGTAGCTTGAATCAATTCAGAACACATTTCACAAATGTATTCCCCATCTCTCTCAACTAATGTAATTGAAGTTTTCTTTCTATGCTTTTTTAACTCAACTGCGGACCTCTTTTTCTTCCCTCTAGGTGAATAACCAACGCAATCTGCATGTTGCCAAGCATCACAAATATCACACTGTACCCAAAGTCCTTTATATTTGTAACTTTCAGTCACAGCTCCACATGTGCACTCAACACGCTCCCTCTTCAACCTCTTAATGTTGATTTCCTGATCTTCAGTATCTCGCCTTATAATATCAGCAAGGACACCACCATCAGAAGACGACTTCCTATGTGCAAATATGCAAGCAAGCAACTCAACGGTTTTGCCCAAGCCCATCTCATCTGTCATTATAATAAATGACTTCAATGAAATATAGTAACTTCGTGCACGGACAGATACACAGTCCTTTTCCCTCTGCAACATTAAGATACATGTGCTCCGAAGAGAAATAACATTTGGTGAAAAGCTAAAGAAAGTTATATCATTACTTGATGCAAATATATAAAAGCGAATCTTGTACGGAGTGTATTCACTTATTGCCCGTGTAGTCAAAGACACCTAGCACTCTATTATGGAAGAGAGTAACTTCATTGCTGGCCTGTTTCAACTACAACTTTGCCAAACTCTAGTTCCACATAGAGTTCACACAAACACAAGCCTATCATGGAAAAAATGCATCTTTGACCATACGAAAATACAATGCTGGACTTACCCGCAAGGACTCCACCAAAGACATATGCAGAAGAAAGCTCTGGATGCAGTGAGACAGTGCCGCTGAGGAATCAAAAGATCAGAAATAACTCGGTGAGAGAGAGCAGGTGGAGGAGGAATATAAATTTAGACCTTTGCATTTCACTTCATTGCAGGGTGGAGTTGAGAAAAATATACCTGAATGGGTTACAGTACATTTTTGAAGAAGTATCCAAGAAACTGATGGCAATACATAGGGGAGAAAAGACTTGACTTTTCTTTCTTTCCCAAGAACTATCTGACTCCCCTTTCTCTCGTTTCACCATCCAGTAAACTGCACGTCGTTGATAAGGTCTCAGCACAGGGAGTAAGTCAGGCAGGTCATCTTCAAGAAGTGGATCAGATCTGCAGAAAGACAGATACTCAACTCAACTTAGCCCTATATCCAAAACTAGTAGGCAGAAAAGACATCTTCTAGCAAGTAGTGATAAAGCCCAAATCATTAGCTGCAAAAATAAAAAATAAAAAGAACAGACGCTCACTTCGATGGCTTAACGGCCTCATAAAACCTAGCAACGTCAAATTTGACACTTTTCATGGAGTTGGAAGTATCCTCTTGCCTCCCTTCAATTGAATCAACTTCCATATCAGTTGATGTATTAATTCCATACCTAGCCTCTGAAGTCATAACTTCTGGTCGCAACCAAGCCATCACATTCATCATACTCTTCTTCCAAAGTTGTCTAGTATTTTCTAGAAGTGACCCACAAGCATCAAAAACACTCTTCAGAATCTCCACCCTCATCCTAAGTGACACTATTCCAGGTGAAAACTTAACCCCCAAAACAGGCCTCAATGTCATAAACTCCATACTAGTCAAGTGAACAAGGGAAGTGATACCCTCATCTGACCCATCAAATCTCCCCGATAACATCACAGCTTGAATTTCCTCATTCTGCACAGTGCATGTGTGGACGAACTCCAAAGATATATTGTTAGAGGATAAAACAGGCCAATGACCTAACTTAATACGATCAAAAACATAACTGTCTATGTTGCAAACTCGAAACCTTAGGGAGTAGCTGGACTGCTGAAAGAAACCCTCATCTATTGTAAGATCAGTGTAGGATGGCGTGATGTTCAAATCGGTTAAAATGACTTCAGAAATATCAAAATCTGAACGCCAGTGACAGCTGCTATGAAGCTGGACGTAGTAGTCAGGTGTACTGACATCAAAAGATTTCAAATTTTCTGCTGCCTTAAGTCCAGGGCCACTACTTCCAGTAATAGGGGTCGTAGAATCATTTGTTTGAATAATTAAGCCACCAGAACGTTGTGGACGTGACTGTTTCCTCCTACCCATCACTGAACAAAACCAAAGTGAAGTGGGAAAGATGTTAAAACAAATAAACATAAAAGCAAGAATAGAAAGTTAGGGTTTTGAAAAACTAATTAGGAAATTAGTATAGAAATGTGAAGGTGGGAAATTGTGTGCAAAAATACGCTAGCTAACATAAATGAAGGAAAATAACAATTTTTTTCACTAGAGAATAAATAAAATGCAATTAATATCTATTATCTATCAATCAAGAAATGCAAATGAAGAAATTGGTAAACCCTAAAAGTGCAGGCTTTATGGTGAATGGCGTACAAGAAAAGGATTTCCGGAACAGAACAACATCATCTGTCAAATTGCAGAAGTAATTGAATAGAGAAGGAAGAAAGGAAGAACCTGGAAATTTAGAAGTTGAAGAGAAAGCGCGAGCGTAGAATCCGAATTATAGAAAAGCACATCAGCATCAGTAGCCTTGGACTGCAAAGCGATAACAAAAGTACACTCCAACGGCTCTCCTCCGTCGTGAACTTGGACACTCAACAAATTAATCACAAATCAACTTCTATTCTCTCTGTTTGCTTATTTATTATTTGTTATTTTATGCTTTTTAATAATAATGTTAATATTTAACAGCTTTGTTGTTAATAAGTTTCTTAATTGAATTGATTAACATTTATATATCTTAAGTAATAATATAATTTTTTATACACTTGTCATGCTCGTTAAGAAAGATGATAAAAAAGTTCGTATATATAAAATTTGTATATACAATTTGGATTATATATAATTTTAATTTTAATTTTAATTTATGATAAAATATTTTTACTTATATGTTTAAGTAAAATTTAATTTTTATTTATTTAATTCTAAACAAGTTATAATTAAGGAAAAATTATATTTATTTATAAAAATCTTAAACTTTACTCAATTTTGCAATTATAACCCAAACTTTAAAAAGTGATAATTAAATACTCAAACTTTCAATTTTTTTAAATTCTAGCCTGATGTTAATGTCTCCGTTAAATTTGCTAGACATGGCTTGTCATGTGTTTCAACACTTATACACATTAGACCAAATTAATATAACTAATGAAAATTAAATAAATTACGTCGTTTAATAACATAATTAAAACTGTAATTTTTGAGAATGAAATCCCTAAATCAAAGGCAGCCCTTCGTTCGTGGATCGCATCAAGCTACTCTGTTCGCTCTCGCATTGCACCAAGCTCCTCTGTTCATTCTCGCATCGCAGTGCTTGAAACTTAGTTTGTTCTTGCATCAAACTCGCGACCAATCACTAAAATCTCCAAACCAAACTCGCACGATAGCTTCTTCTCGCATCAACACAACAGTTTCTTTTCAATAGTTCCTTCTCACACTAGCACAATAGTTTATCTTTGCACCATCATAGCAGGGATTTCAACGATTGGCCACGAGTTTGATGTGAGAACAAATTGAGCTTCTTGCGTTGCGATGCCAGAATGAACAGAGTTGTTTGTTGCGATGCCAGGGATTTCAAGGATTGATGAAAAGACTTTGAAAAGGGATTTTCTTTTTAAAAGGATACATGCTTATGAAATCATGTTTTCAGAAATGATTTTTGCAAGGATATCAAGTTTATGACAAGCAAGTTTACAAGAAAGTGCCCTTATGGGCAACAAGTTTACAAGCTTTTGAAATCTATGTGCTATGTGGGATTGTGGTAGTCCCTCAAGAACCGTCACGTGCACGTTAACCCAAGAATACGCTTCTCCCACCTGCCCGCTAGTGGCACGAAGCTCCTTCAAGGACTCCCTCAAGTTTACGGCTACACAGAACCATTACATGGGAATGTGTAGTGCGTCATGAATTT
>JAOSBP010000204.1:13230366-13240399 GCA_027563825.1 Erythroxylum mucronatum
ACATTGGCTACTCTGGTCACAACTGCCTTTATCTTTCATGCATTCATGGAGTGAAATGCGTCCATCACATATGATCATTTATTCACTTTCACATATCATCGAACCTTAGTCTGGTATTCAACATTTATGTAGAAAAATACATTGTGATCATGTATTTATGTCATGAAGCATTTAGTTTTCGCATTCACATATAATTAGCACTTCAATATCTCATCCATATATCACAATCATCGGACCTTCATTGTCTAGAATTCAATAATCAAATCACATTCATAATTATTCATAATCACTCAATTCATAAGATAAACAAAACAAACAATAAAGTAAGACCATCTAGGTCTACTCACAATACACTCTAGATTAGCATTTGCTTCCAAATTCTAGAAACGTCTGAATGCAAACGTTTATCCTAATTTGCTTGCAAAAATCCAAGTCAAGGTTATCTTTCCCCTTGCTCTTGGGTAGGATTCTCTTGGTTCCCTAAAACAAACCAAGTCTCATTTAATAGGCGTCCGATGGAAAATCCCACAATACAAAATCACTAAAATTGATTCTAGAATACTTAAACCCAAGCATTTTCTAAACTCCATGAACTAAAATCCTTCAAAAAATCCAAAAGATTCAAAATGACCTTACCTTGATTCTTCACCAAATGAAGAGATCTTTAGCTCAAATGGAAGTTCTTTTCTTCCTCTTCTTTTTTTCCCCTTCTTGAACAGCTCCAAAAATCTCTCTTGAAGACTAAGAAAAATTAACCCTAGCTCAACTCTCTTTTTTTCTCTCAAACCACCGAACTCTCTTTCTCTTGATTTCTCATTTTTGTTATTCCGTTCTTCTATTCCTCAATACACAATTTTCTTCTTCATTTAAAAGTAAGACAATAATTATTCTTCCAATTATGCCCGTAATGATTGAGAATTGTCTAATTTGCCCTTCCATTTATGTCTTATGTCTTTTATGCTTAAGTGTCATGCCAAAAATATCTTTGAACATTCTGACAAGGAAGATGAAGTAATTTAATACCACTTTCTTCTAGAGAAATGTTCCTCATTGTCTTAAGTTTCTAATGACAACAAAATAATTTAATTTGGTTCAGAAATCTGAAAGTTAGACCCCAAACATTTTCAGACTGTTCCAATTCTAAAACAATATACTATACACAACTCCCATCTAGAAATTGAACATCTTAGAAATTGAATTACAATTCGATTTCTTCATATGATTTGTAAGCCTATGTCTCTAGTTTACTAAAAATTAGAAATCATCTCATTTTGATGACTAAATATCAAGATATAACCAAAATACCCTAGCATGTTTGGTGGAATCATACCAATTCATACTATTCCAACTGATTCCCTCACTTTCCTTCAATCAAACCTTTTCAAATCAATTCATAATGCTACCAATTTTTATAGAGAGATAGAAAAATGTGTTAAGAATCTATTGGTTCAATAATCACTTCATTTGGAGATCGCATGGTGAAGTTATGGTTGAAAGAATAAAAAATGATTATGTCCTCAATCATATTGAACCTATTTTGGGACAAATGACACAACTTTCACTAGAGATGTCTGATTAGGATTGTCTTAGGACGGTTTCAAAGAGGACTTCGATTTCTACAACTTTTATGAAGACATTGATGATAGATTCTGTCATCTAAAGGGTCAAATTGGACCAGACCATAGAGTAAGACGATCCCAGACGAAAGGTCAGATGAAATCAAACGAAAGGTCAGACGATTTGGGAAAATTAGCATAACTTTCTCTACAGATATTAGATCAAGGTCTTTCTTTAACGATTTGAAAGAGGACTTCTAGGTATACAACTTTTATGAAGACTTTGAAGATAGATTATATCATCTAGATGACTAAAATTGGATCAGACTATAGGATAGATGATTCAGTCTATAGTGGATAAGAAGGAAGGTTTCAGTTTAGGACCTATTTTGGAACAATTAGCGTAACTTTCTCTATAGATGTCAGATTAAGGTCATTCTTAGATGATTTGAAAGAGGACTTATAGATCTACAACTTTTGTGAAGACCTTGAAGACAGATTCTATCATCTAGAGGGTCAAAATTGGACTAGACTATAGGATAGACGATTTAGTCTACAGTAGATAGAAGATGTTTCAGTCTACAGTGCATAGAAGATGAATAGTGCATAAGAAGATAAACAGTTCATAAGAAGATGCACAGTGCATAAGAAGATGCACAGTGCATAAGAAGATGTTTCTACTGGGTCTTCCTCACATTACCAAGAGTTCTGAATCACTATCTACACTTTCCAGAACATCTCCATTTATAAAGATTATAACTTTCGACTCTAATGTCCAAAATTTTCATACTATATAATGTTGGAAAGCTAGAAAGATAAGATACAACTTTCTAGAAGGCAACTTTATTTAATTTAGCCTAGATCAATACAGTTTTTCTATCGAAGTCAACACACAGATTCTGTCCCTATGGAAGACTTGAAGATTTCACTGTACACACTTGGGATGTCCTGAGCATAACCATTCAACTACCAAAGTGACTTCATTGAACTCTCAAATCTCCACTCATTTGACTCATCCCATTCAAACGACATCTCATCGCTCATAATTCCGATCTTTTTTTTCCATAACATCTCCCTTACACACACACACACACACACACACACACACACACACACACACACACACACCAAAAATTCATGTTCAAGAATCATCATCTCAAGTTAATAACTTCTTCGCATATACCTAATTCCAACTTAACCTCATCCTTAATTAATTCACATTTCAACTTAACAATCGTCCATACACATTTTATATTCCCTACTTGATCATAAATACTCAAAATATAACACAACATATACATTCATCCACCACTATACTGCACTCAGTTCTCAACTTCTTGACAAATTTTGAGACTCTTAAAGACATAATTTAAATTCGATGTCTTCATAAGAAATGTAACCATATTTCTCTAGTTTAATCCAAACTAAGAATCATCTCATTTGGATAACTAAGGAAAAAGTTATGGTTAAAACACATAAACATATTCAGAGATCATGTTGCTGCTACATTTTCCAAATCAATTACCAATTTTGTTTCCAAATCTTACCCTAACACAACTCATACAAAGATCACACTTTCTACTCACTCTACTTCTCATTCTCAATGAAATCACATTTAAAATCAATTATACTTGGAAATTGTTAATGAATGCATGTACAATTATTTTTATGTGCAAAGGTTCAATATTTATGTGCGTATATGCTAACATTATCCATGAGCATGAAAATGCATTTTCTTAATCTCTCTTTGAGCTCACATGTACTGAATTTTCGAGTTATAACCCTTACTATGGGAACGAGATGTTACAAGTTGGACTTGCCTAAGATGTCTTTGGTGGACCAGTGTTTTACAAACCAGACAGAACATCGAACCAATTAAAGAAAATGTTTAAGGTTTAAAGGTTCAACCGGTATATAATAAATACGAAGTAAAAATTATAAGAATAAGCAAAAAATAGTATAAAATAAAATACTTTATTGAAATAAAAATGCAATGATAATACTTATTAATATATAATAAACTAATAATAAATCTAATAATTTAAAGTAAGATTGAATCTAACATAAAATTTAAAATAATAATAAAAAATAAAAGTATATTATCATTTCAATAATTCATAAAAGTTAAAGTATGTTCAAAGAAAGTTAATAGAAATGATTCTATCTTTATTTTAACTTCTTTTTTAATGTCCATTAATCACACTTCTTTATAGTTTAAATATTATTTTAAACATATTTTTATGTTATCTTAAGCAAAATTACTTGTATATAGTAATTAATAATTTAATTTATTAGACAAATTCATAATAAAAATAATTCTTAGTTTTTAACAATAATAATTTCAAAATTTTCAATTAAAGTATAATGAGATAAATAAATAATCTAAAATTTGACAAACATAATTTATTAGTGAGAGTAAATAAATTTAATATTTTTTAAAGATAAAATAGTAATATATTTTTAGCAATAGTAATTTAAATCAAAATTTTTAATTAAAATATAAAGAAATAGATATAAAATATAAAATATGAAAAATATAATGTATTAGTAGATTGTGTGAGTCAAAGTTAGAAATATACTTACTAAAAATTAAAATCTCAATTTTTTTACAATTCTTTCAATTTGCATGAATCATATATTAACAGATTTCAAAACTTTTTAATGACATGCAAAATTGAAGCAGACCCATGAAATTGACAACTGGCAGGCTAGTTTTTTCCAAGAATTAAGGTGAGCCTACTTGCATGACATATGTTTTATAGTATGGCCAATTTTTAAGAAAATCGCTAGGTTTTATCATGAAAATTGCCCGATTTATTATTTAATCGACCAATTTTGTCTCATATAGGTTATAAACATAAATCGGACCAAAAATCTAGCGAATTCATACATGTTTTGGTCTAACCAATCGGTTCAATATGGTTTTAAGAACATTCGGTGGGGCTAAGGATGAAATGGTGCTCGAATGCTAAATCATGAACAAACAAATTAGACCATGGGTATACAGTGGTTAGACATTTGCGAATTGACTTGAAACTTAACTAACTTTTACCTTTTCATGAAGATCATGGATGACGTGACAAATTTAATGGAATGAATTATCAAGA
Source organism: Erythroxylum mucronatum (assembly GCA_027563825.1). Taxonomy (NCBI): domain Eukaryota; kingdom Viridiplantae; phylum Streptophyta; class Magnoliopsida; order Malpighiales; family Erythroxylaceae; genus Erythroxylum; species Erythroxylum mucronatum. Next base: position 13,235,030 of record JAOSBP010000204.1, read on the forward strand.
AAGTGAGATGACGTGACAAAGAACATGAATGAGGTGTCTTGTAAGTATTTTACACATGTTGCTTTGACTTAAAAGTGAGATAGTAGTAAGTTATGTAAACCTCCAACTAAAGCAGTGCTTAAAGTGGTTGGAGATGTCAACCACCAACTAAGTTAGTAATTTTTAGTGAGCTCAAGACCACTTTCTTTTATTCTTGCCTAACAAGTCTCTTAAAGCTTATAAATAGTTCATTTGAGCAAGATTTCTTTTTTTAGAGAAAGTTAAAGCTTTGTATCATTTGTAAAATAATATAAAAGGTTGATAATTTTATTGTAAGGTTGTGTGTATCTTTTTCTTCTTATTACTTCTATTTTATTGTGTTAGTTTAGTAAATTTTGTGAATTTATTGTCTTTGCGAGAAACACCTTAAATATGAAAAAATTAGTAAGATTAAATTGAATTGCGAGAGTTCAACTGTCGTATTTAAACTTTGGCGTATTTTGTGAACGAACTTAGATTTGGTTTGAATAATATTTGTAACAGTACTCATCCTCAAAATGTGTGGTTATTCGCGCGCAAACCTCCGGTAAAAATCAGGCACGCGCGTCGAATTAAAGAACCTGGGAATTACAAGACCCCACGTGCTCCTCAGCCCATTGGATGCATCTATAGGTACACAAACAGCCATAACGATAATCTCAGATACTAGAAAATTAATCAACGAAAGTCAGCGTAAATGAACCCCAAATCCAACGGCTGAAATTAATTTACTATCGTCTCCGTCACAGGCGTAGCTATAAGCTCAAATCACCAATTTAGTTTTGGATGTTTTCTGGGTTTTTTGTTATGAACCCAACATGGCATCGATGATCCAACTTCTTCGGCCGATAGCATATACCAAATTCCATTGTAATCCTTATCCTCCCAATTCATGCTCTTTTCGCGCACAAACTAGAAGTCTCCACTTCAATTCCTTTTCTTTCCCTTCTGGGACTTTGCAGAGGTTCAAGGTGAGAGAGGACACAATCTTGGCCAGGTGTCAGGAAGGCGACTCCCAGGCCAGCTCCGGCGAGAAGAGGACCGACGCCGACAACCAGAAGATCAACAACAATCCTCCGAACAAGCAACGGCGACAAAAGCAAGGGAAGAGCCAATGGTGGTGGTCGAAGCGCCAGAGCTGGAAATGGCAGCCCTTGATTCAGGCGCAAGAAATTGGGGTTTTGCTTTTGCAATTAGGAATTGTTATGTTCGTTATGCGTTTGCTCCGGCCGGGGATTCCCTTACCCGGGTCGGAGCCTAGGCAATCTTCCACTTTAGTTAGTGTTCCTTACAGTGACTTCTTGAGCAAGATTAATACTAATCAGGTCCAGAAAGTTGAGGTCGATGGCGTGCATATTATGTTTAAGCTGAAGAATGATGGGAATGGGAATTTCGAAAGCAGTGAAATGGCGACTAGTCGGTTTCATGAATCGGAGTCGTTGTTAAGGAACATGGCGCCGAGGACAAGGAGGATTGTATATACGACTACCCGACCGAGTGATATAAAGACTCCGTACGAGAAGATGCTCGAGAATCAAGTAGAATTTGGGTCTCCGGATAAGCGCTCTGGTGGATTCTTCAACTCGGCTTTGGTGAGTTCAGGTGGTTGTTTTTTTGCTAGCAGATATCGATTTTGGGCTGTATTCAGTATTTTTCTTCTTAGTCTTGAGAAATGTTGCAATCTACGTTTTTCCTAATATTGTGCGATTTTTTGGTTAAATGGTGGTCAAGTACAGTTTTTCAACAAATTGTCGCGTTCAATAGACTAGCATTAATGTGGGAAATTGGAATGATGTAGAACAAATAGAAGAATTATTAACTAGTAACTAAAAGCACAAAATTTGGAAATATGATTGATATTAGGCTGCTGCAATATCAAGTTTCAATGTTGGATTTTGGCTAGGAATGCTGAAATTTTAATGTTTGATTGCTAGAAATTTAGGTTAAGATTTTAGGGTTTAATATGGCTAGAATATAGGTTTGCTGGAATTTAGTAAGGAACACAAGGAATGAAGGTAGGAAATTAGTAATCACTCCTAAGATCTAAGAATCACTCTTAGAAGAAAGCATTACACCTTCTAGTTGAAAACCCAAGTGTGTAGAAAAATTACAGATTGCTTATTATTATTAAAGGGCTGAATACAAATGTATATAGAGTTTTAGAACTCTTATTCTAGTAAGAAGGGGTTTCTAACAAATTTAAATCCTATTCTAATAAAAAATTTTCAAGTCCTAAACAGCTAGGATAACATTTGTAAAATAGAATAACATATTTAACTTACTACCACTTCCTATCTAATAAGGAATCCTAACATAATTTAAATTTCAGCCCTTATTTTTTGTTGTCAACTCTTTTATTTCTTCTATTTACCTTTAAGTTCTTTTGTATCATGGAACTAGGTGCAAATTTGGTATCAATCAAATCTTTCTTCTAGCGCTGCAATATAAAATTTGATTTAGTGATTTTGAAAAACTTCATTTTATTATTGTGGATATCAAATTTCATTATATCATATCAGACAGACCAAATTCCATTCATATTATATTTCTCTTGTAGCCTAGTGCCTATCACATTTAGTACTGGCGATTAGGCAACCAACTAGAGCAAGGAAAAAACTCACAATAAATAGTGAACTGGCTTTTCAGTATTATGAGAGGTAGATAGGTTGAATTGTTTCCAATTTTTCATTTTGCGCTTTCTTTTTCTGTTTGTTACAAATGCTTTATTGATGATGATAAAGGAATCTGTACTTCTTCATTAGAATACCCCCATCAATGGCGATAGCAAGGGGTTCTCTTTCATAAGCACCCTTCTAGTTGGGAAGACAAGAACTTTTCATATTGTAAATACTATGAGTAGATTATATGTGCTAAAGGTTGGAAAGAAAGAAAATGTCCTTTAGTAAATTATGATAAATTCGATCAGGAGTTTGCTAGTTTGATTTTTTTTCCACTTTCATCGCAGATAGCTTTCTTCTATGTTGCTGTGCTTGCAGGACTTCTCCACAGGTTTCCTGTTAGCTTTTCTCAGGTGTCAATTATCACATTGCTCTTAAATTACATTAAAGCTAAGCAATGCTGTGAGAATTCTAAGTGGATATATGGTTGTAGTGCAGCATGCAGCAGGGCATATTAGGAACCGTAAATCTGGGGGTTCTGGTGGTTCAAAAGTGTCTGCTAGGAGAAGCTATCACTTTTGCCGACGTTGTTGGTGTTGATGAGGCTAAGGAAGAGCTAGAAGAAATAGTGGTATATAGCCCTTTACTGTTTTTCTTGATCTTGGTGGTGTGATGATGCCCTGAGCCTGTTATGAACCTTTCTTTGAATTTTGGAGTTGATCTTTCTGTTGTTTTTTTACTGCCCAGGAATTTCTTATGAACCCAGACAGGTATACAAGACTTGGTGCTCGACCTTCTCGAGGTGTTCTCCTGGTGAGTTTATGAATATTTTGGTTTACTGTTCCTCAAAACAATATGTTTGTGAAATGATGATTCTCTTAGCGGCAACCATGTAGCAGCTTAGATTAGTCAGAAGCATGTCTACAACTCGTGCTGCCCTTCTATTGAGAAGGTTTTCATAGCCACAAATTTCTAATTTGATTTTGTGACAGTGAACTGCTTGTCTTTTGAATTTTAGGCATTGTTGATTTGAGTCTTTGCTTGACCACTGGAAGATAGTCCTAGGTTAATAAATTCTCTTGTGATTGGTTTTGAGCAGTTACTGTCAGCGACGAATCCAGGATTTTAGTCTTAGGGAGGCTAGCACCTATATATATATATGTATATATTTTGAAAAAATTTTAGTCTGGGGAGCTGGCGCTTATATATATATATGCATATATTCTAAAAACTTTTAGTCTTGGGAGGCTATAGCCCCTGCCAGCCCCCCTGGATTCGTCCCTGGTTAATAAATTCTCACTGTTAAGCCTCTTTCCACAGGATTTTTTTTATATCTGGATTTAGTAGGAATTCTAAAGCTTGAATCTTCAAAACTATTTGCAAGAGATGGATGGGTTTGATAGCAACTCTGCTGTTATTGCTCTTCCGATAATCTTGTTTAAGGCGAAAAATCTTCAAATAACAGCAAAATAAAGGAAGAATAAAACTTTAAAATGAGTTTAGACATAAGAAATGTCAAAAATTAAATTTAGAACAAATATATGTAAACGATATTGTAGATACTTTCTGTCGGTTTTAAAAAATAAAAAAGTGAATAAAAGGTAATTGGTAAAGTTAAAAAATTACAAAAACAGGTATGGAATTTTCATCATAACCCGCTATGTAAGCGAATCCTTCCATTAATTCAATGGAAAATTCATCTGCCGCCAAGTTATCTACGTTTCAAAGAAAAAACCAATAACACAAAGTAAAAAAAATAATATCCGATAGACACTGAAGGAATATTTGTCTTTCTTTATTTTGAAAAATACAATATTTGTTTAAAACGGAAGAAATAGAAAAAGGATTTATTTTTTAAAAAATATAGGATGTAAGAAAAATTGATTGCATTCATAATATTATAATAAAAAGTATTTTTAAAAAAACAAAATATGTAAGAAAATTTAATTGCATTCATAATATAATAAAAAGTATTGTTACATTACCGATAAATATGTTTTCTCTCCAAGAAAGGCAAGCCTTTAATTTTTTTATACTCAACTTAACATTGTTACCGTTGGCTTTTAGGAACCGGTTGATACAAGAGTTGTTACAAAAAACTTTCTGTGATCAGAAAATAATGTTAACAGCAATACCTATTTCGTTCATTGTTGGTATAATCTTGCTTCTTTGTCCACAAAAAAATGAAACATAAATAAAACAGTAGAAAAAGACAAAGATCATACCTGACTCTGCCAGAGGAGTTTGCTTAGTTAAATAATATTTAATAAATAATGATAACATGATTGTGACAAATATATAGTTAATGATAATAATAATAATAAGTGATAATTACATAATTAAAAATTAATTAATAATAAGAATTAATAAAAACATGTATAATTTATAATTACTAATAACATAAATAAAAATATTTAATAAAAGTTAATAACGAATAATATCATAATTAATAATCAAATATTAATTAATCAACAATAATTATTAAATGATTCCGTTTGTCATATAATAGCACGCTCACGAGTGTGACTTAATATATCACACTCGTGAGTAATAATTTAATAATTAAATAATAATATTTTATAATTAATAATAACATGTATAATAAGTAATTAATAATATTTAATAAATGATAATAACATGCACGATTGTGACTAATATATAGCTAATAATAATAATAATAATAATTACATAATTAACAATTAATTAATAATAAGAATTAATAAAAACATGTTAT
>JAOSBP010000204.1:13243763-13259229 GCA_027563825.1 Erythroxylum mucronatum
AATTATTTATTAATGTTTAATTATATTTTTATAAATAATAAGTAATTTAAAAATAAAAAAGGAGAAACACAAAAAAAGACAATATCATTTAATATTATGTTTTGATTTAAAATGCTAATATAATGTCCACGTCAATGATAAATCACAAATTAATTATAATATGTTCAAATATTTAATAAGTTAAAAATAAATAAATAATCGAAAATTTTACCTTTAAATTATCACTCAGAACTAAAAAAACATAACCTTAAAATTTTTTTACCACCAATTTTTTAGTTTAAATATGTTAGATTCATATGTTAGTGAAAAAAATAGAGTATAAAAAATACACACAAATGCTTCAAAGTATATATAAATATAACGAAGTTAAAGTTGTATAGCTAATAAAGAAGGCTATTTAGCTTCTAAGATTAAAAGTTTACGGTAAGTTTCACAATAATATAGCTAAGGAAGTTATTTATTAGTTAACGTTAACTTTTTCTTCTACGACAATCAAGAATTTACCATCCTTCTAATTGAAAAGATGCTAAAAAGATACTACTCAAATGCTTTAAAGGTGGGCTCCTAATAAGAGTGGGCCTTGGGTAGGTACCTCTCTGTCCCCGGATATAATGTCTGAATTACTTGCTTAAAATAATTACAAAGAATAATATAAACAACTAAAAAATATATATTACATATTCATGATAGACTAATGCCATTTACGGATAACTTTTACTTATTTGATTAGTTTTGTGCAGTACAAGCTGACAGCAACGTTGGAAAGTCAAATCTGTACTTCGTAGCAGTTTAATCTTTTTTTTCTGTACAACACCGATCCCCTTAATATACAGCTAATTATACACGGCAAATTTAAATCCTCGGGGAAAAAGCTTCATCAATATTCACTAACCATGGCTTCTTTGCCATCTCTTCAAATCCCGTGGTCAACCTTCCTGTTGATTTCTTCATTGCTCCTGGAATGCTCTATAATCAACGGCCATGGAGACGATGAAGATGGCGGTGTCGCCGTAGACTTGCACTCCAGAAACTTGATTCTGGTGAAAGTTTGGTGCTTGATCATACTTCTGGTCACCACCTTCGCTGGTGGTGTCTCCCCATATTTTTTCAAATGGAACGAGACTTTTCTCCTCTTGGGGACACAATTTGCTGGTGGGGTTTTTCTGGGCACCTCTCTAATGCATTTTTTGAGCGATTCAGCAGATACTTTTGGCAGTCTGACGACAAAGACATATCCTTTCGCTTTCATGTTGGCATCTTCCGGGTACCTTTTGACCATGCTCGGTGATTGCATAGTTATGTTTCTTACAAGGGGAAGCCAAAAAGAAAGCAGAGTGGAAATTGAACAAGGAAGGTCTGCTGAAAGAGGATTGGAAGTGGAAGTTAACCATTTGTTCTTGAGCACCACTTCTCTTGGTGACACAGTACTGCTAATAGTTGCTCTTTGTTTTCACTCGGTTTTTGAGGGTATTGCTGTCGGAGTCGCAGGTATTTATGTGCTTTCAAGTCAGCATATTGAAAAAATTCTACCCGTGACATTATCATTTAATATAAAAAGATGAGATCTTACATTGGTCTTGTATTAAATTCACGCCTCCAAAAAACAAGGAGTTGGGCTTTCAATCCATTGTCTTCAAAGGTTTGGGATCAAATTACTCGTTTTCTTTTGGTTACATTAAGACTCAAGCGCAGGAGAAAATGGAAAACAAACCATATGAGTTGATATTTTTGCTGAAGTACTCATTTTTGGGTGACAAATAAACTACTTCTAATTACATATTCCAAGTGTCACAAATCCTTAGAGAAATAGGTTTTGGATTCCTTTTTAAGAAACTGATATTTTCGATACTTTCAGCGACTGAGGCAGATGCATGGAGAAACCTGTGGACAATTTCCTTGCACAAAATTTTCGCAGCTATTGCAATGGGAATTGCACTACTAAGAATGCTTCCAAAGAGGCCATTTCTATTGACTGTGGCTTATTCTTTTGCATTTGCCGTTTCCAGTCCAATTGGAGTAGGAATTGGCATTGCCATTGATGCAACCACACAAGGCAAAGTCGCGGATTGGATCTACGGTATCTCAATGGGAATTGCATGTGGGGTTTTCATTTATGTTGCTATAAACCATCTTATGGCCAAAGGATTCAAACCACAAGCTAAATTATTCTTCGACACACCATTCTTCAAGTTTGTTGCTGTTCTGCTTGGGGTTGGGGTTATTGCTGTTGTCATGATTTGGGATTGATGGGAGGTTCCTCTGTTGTACGTGTACCTTTGTCTCAAGGTTTTTAGAAAACAGCTTCTGATGTACCTAACAAAAAAAGTTATAAAGCTTTATGCTTGTAGCTGAAACCTATCACTTAGCTAGTCCATTGAGACTAATGCAAAATATAATTATTTTAAATAACAATCATGACTGGAAATAAGTTTAATTAAAAAAATTGACTTGGTTCATCTTTTATTTGCATTTTTTTTTGGGTATTGTCGTAATATTCGCCATAACTTATGAGTACCTTCACCAGTCTAACACTTTAGACATATTAAAGAAAAAAAAACAGGGGGGTCTTACGCCGAGTCTAAAGAACAAAGTATAGTTACTTCCCTCACCCTCCATTAGGATTTGATTTTTTAAAAAGTTAATAGGAGTAAGTAATATTCAAAATATTGAAATATCCAATCTAAATGAAAAATAGTTAAAAGTTAATAAAGTGATTAAATTCAATTTAATCAAATTTGATTTAACATAATAGTTAATTAGACAAGTTTTAAGAATTATTAAGTTCATTCAATATTTAAAAAAAGAGCTTTAATACCTATTTTCAATAGATTAGATGAAGAATTCTTTGTTTAAGATATTATCTAATGACAAAATAGTCGGATTGGTTAATTAAGTTCAACCAACAAAATTAGGAAGCCCAAAACAAGTTGTTATGCCAAAAAAAAGTTTCTGAAATGATCATCTCTCTCCGACATACTCTCCTTTTCCAACAGCCATACCTCATCCTCGTTAACTTTGCCCTCTTCCACCCAACATCCGACCATTAAATCACCCATTACGAAAACAATAGAACCCATCCAATGTGAAATAGAACACCCATTAACCACACTCGAAAAACCCAAACACAAACCTAAACTTAACCCAGCTGATTTCCCGTTGCTAGAGGATGATCTAGGGAGAATGACTCAAGAACGAAACAAAGGCAAGAAGACTTGGAGTTCTATTATGGCTGACACGGGAAATCTGAGCAAACAACGGTTTGTCATTGCTAACGCATATAACCCAATATAAGCACCTTCGGAGGTCCTTAAGCAAGGCGCATTGAAGTAGAAAACCTCTTTAATGGGGTTCTTTCTTGATAGGAGGCTAGCATTCCACAGGGTGAGGACAAAAAGCATGGAGAAATCAAGGTTTGGTAAGTACAATGGTGAATAAAGAGGAGTTGTTTTTTATTTAAATTTAATATTGAGGAAAATACTAAGAAAAGGATGAATGCAGGACCTTGGCATATAAAGGGTCGTCCCATATTGCTTAAAAAATGGATTTGGGGGGCAACTCTTGATAGAAGTTAGCTAGTAACAATACCTATATGGGTGAATTTTCACAAAATACCATTGGAGTATTGTTCGGCTATAGGGATGCGTCATATTGCTAGTAAGTTAAGGAAGCGACTAGGAATGGATGAGAACACTGCGATGATGAAGAGAATAGGTCATGTCAGAGTTTGTATAGATATGAATGTGTCCAAGAAGCTACCTGACTCCCTAAAAATAATAAAGTTAGGTGAGGTGGGATGCTTAGAGGAAGATGTTATCCGAGTCTCATACATGTGGAAGCCCAAAAACATAGAAGAAAAGAAGGAATGGAGAAGGAAGGAAGTTCTTAATAACAAGCAAAAACAAGTAAAAGATGTACCATTTGAGATGAACAAATTTGGGAGGAAGGAATAAGAAGTGGTAAGCCAAAATGGGAATAATAGCTTGGAGACAATAGCAATTCAAAAAATGGAAAATTCAGTAGATAATGAGGAAATTGAGAGTGATGGTGGGAATAATGGCATGGAGATAGTAGCAACTCAAAAATGGAAATTTCAGCAGATAATGAGGAAATTCAATGTGAGGTGATAGTTGTAGGTTGCATGATATTTTAATAGGCAGAGTATGTATTTAGTTGTTAATTAGATGATTTGTGCATGTTTAGGTTTAGAATTGCATTAGTGTGATTATGTGTTTATGTTTTTTAGTGTTATAAGGGTTAGAGCATGATATCGGGCTTTATTTTTGTATGTTTGAGGTCTTTTGATGAGATTGTTAGTGTTTGAGATCAGGTTAAAAAGGCTGGAGAAGATTTGGAGAATGTTCAAAGGAGGAAGGCCACGATCGTGATAGAAGCAAGAAGGGAAGGCCATGATTATGACAGAAGCAGGTATGAAAGGCCACAATCGTGGCCTTGTTGGTCACGACCGTGATAGAAGCAATTTTTAAGTGCCACGATCGTGGCCAAGTGCGACAATAGACACAGGGACTACTTATGAACCCAAAATTTTTAAGGTTATTTCAGACATTTGGGCCTGAGTAAAACCTAGTTTTTCCCTAAATGGAAAAGGAATATAAAAGAAAAAGAAAGAAACCCTAAAGAGAGCCTCCATTTGCCACTTTAGGGGAAAAAAAAAAGCTAAGGAAGAGGGAGAAGGAAGAGAGAGAAGGTGGAGCTTTAGCTGCTGCTTCAACCTCCAATCCCTCAAGTTATCTTTTCTTCTTTTCATCTTTTATTTAGTTCATTTGATGTATGAGATGGAATTGAGGATGATGAACCTTGGTTAAGGATGTTCTGACTTCTTTTAAGGATTTATACTTGATTTAATGTTAATCCTATTGCTTTTTTTGATAATGATGTCGGGTGTTGTGATTATTTGTTGTAATTGCATGCTTCGATAATAAATCAAGAGAGTGAACTGAATGCAAAATGATTAGGTTGGTTAATGAGAGTTAAACAATCTAATAGACCACGTAAATAATCAAATCGGTAATTATAAGGAAAGGGATCTCATGTGAGGACTTGTTTGTGTTTGTTTATTGGAATGCTTAAGAACTAGTTAAGTTGTGGGTTGTTTTATTAGTCGAGAGATTACATATTCAATAACTTAATTTAATTAGGGTTTATGATTTAGGACTTAGTGATTACAACTCGAAAGAGACTAACCCACCCTTCGAAAGTCTAGGACCGACACCTCATTAACACAAAAGTCACTAAGTTAGCATTAATGATAGGACAAATCCCCTTTCTTATAATTTGTTAATCTTCGGTGGTGCTTAAAACTGATTTCTTACATTAATTTAAAATTCTTATTTCAATCACTCCATATTCGTTTGTTTACTTTTTTTTGTTTAGTTTTTATTTTCATTTTAATTACATTTTTAGACCTTAGGAAAATTAGGATTCAATTAGTTTACTAATTTCTCATGGGATTGACACATCATATACTATGTTACGACCCATATGCTTGCAGAATTTTGAGAGTTTTATAAGATTAAAACTTGCTCAACAAGTTTTTGGCGCCATTGCTGAGGAATTAGTTTAGAACTTTTTGAATTCATTTATTTTAAGAAATTATTACCCTTTCTTGTGATTGTGGTACCCAATCACACGAATTTTAAAAAAAAGATGGATGTTTGGGCGTAAAATAGAAGACACATCAATTTGGACATTGCAAGGCAACTATGAGGAATCCAAAAAGTTAAATGCCGAAAAGAGATAGAAAGAATGATGATGGAGGAAATATATCATAAGAAGTAAAGGACCCTAGAGAACTTCAATGAGGCATAATTTAGTTAGGGAAGTAATCATACTTATTATAACACTTACAATCCGAGGTGGCAGAACCACCCAGATTTCTTTTGGTCTAATAATGCAAGAACTCAAATCGGAATTCAAAGCCTACTAAGATTTCGACAAGATGAGTTGAGTTGATGGGGTTGTAAATTTGACAAGATCATGGACAAGCTCATGAATATGGAAGAGGCCTAGAAGAGATTGAAAGAGAAGTTTGAGCAAGTAACGGAAGACCATGACTCTTTTATTCACAACCTAGAGGTTCAAATAAGCTAGCTTTATAGGGAATTCTGTAAGAGAAGTGTGGAAAACTTTTTGAGCAACATGGAAGTAAATCTAAGGAAGCAATGTAAGGCTATCACACTTGCAAGTGGGAAAGAGCTAGAAGAACCAGTTGAAAGACAAGTTGAGACTCACTTTGTAGAAGACTAAGTGTAACACCCCACTCCCGTAAGACCCAACCCGATGTCGACGGTGATGTCCGAGCCCGTACCCCGCGAGGGTGGCGTGTTACATCAGTCAGTCAATCAGAAATCAATATACAATGCTTTTTGTCAAAATCAAACAGGGCATAAGGCCTTCCCAATTATACCATGCAATTTACAACACAATTTTCCATGTGGCCATTCGGGCCCTTTTTCAGTCACATACACATTTATTCAATAGTTGCGGAAAATACAGTTCAATATAGAAATGAAAGACATGAAATGCAGACACGAACTGATCCGAACCTCTAGTCCTCACTTGAATGCTGTAGACATACTCCCGTTGGGTTAACGGGGTATTTTTCTAATCCTGAAAAAAATAGTTTCAAATTTTAGGTGAGTTTTACGAACTCAGTGAGTGACCATCATCGATGGCTCACTCATATCAGAATATATACAAATCACATAATTCACATTATCCCATTATCAACAATCATGTCGTCATGCCACATAAGACATAGTAAGCAGTAATCCCATCATAAGCATCATTTCAACAGCAATCATGTTAATCATATTTAATACTAGCCCATTGTATACAGTGATTTGCACTAGCAATCAGATGACAGTTCACATTCACATTTCACGTTATCATCAGTCATGCTGGCTTTCATATATGTAATTAGACATTTCCCATTCAATTTCAAATACACCTACCCATATCTGTTGCTCACATATAAAATCAGTCAGTATCATTTAGTCATGTATGTCATGCATATGCATTGTGCATGTGACTCACTTTCCAGTTGTTACGTTGTTGTGACTGAGTGCCTGAACTGTCTCCTGTGGGGCTCATTATGCGTTGAGCCAAAGGCTCTGATTCATTTGTGATCTGTAGGGGCAGGAGAGCCCTCTGGGTATGCACTACTTCCCTTCAAGCTCGAGGCTTTGTTTCATTCGTTGAGCTTTTAGCTCTGATCGGTGGCGACTCTAGTCACAACTGCCATTATATTTTATGCCATGAAATGCATCACTCATATTTGACCATTTCAGTCAGTCCCTTTCTTAACAGTTATATCCCAACCGTATTCATATGCAATTTTTCCCATTTCGGACCCTTATGTAAATCTCCATTCAGAACACATTAATCAGCCGAATTCGGTATCATGATTGCAGTTCAATACAATTACACATTCGGAACACATTTCATAATCACATGAGTACACAGAATTCACCCAGTTCACATTCTATTGCACTCAGTTCACATTCCATAGCACTTCAATATTTCAGTTCAAATATCACAGTCATCGGACCTCCTGTTTGGCTCCCATCATACACAACCACATTCAATAGTTAAGCTATAAATAAAACAGGGCAGTGAATGAAAAGAGACCATCTCGGTTTACTCACAGTATGCTCCAAGTTAGCTCTTGCATTCGTTGCGCGTTCTAGCACGTCAGTCTACTACTGTTTATTTAACTGTCGATCGGCACAAGGCCTTAGCCTTTGCACCTCACGTACCTCATCTTACAGAGGTTTTTGGGTCCGGTTCCCTTGAGGCAAAAGAACCCGAGGACCATTCGGTCACCGTAGAATAAGCATAGTTTGGCTTTTTGTGAGCTTCAGTGGAGTTTTTTTTATGAAAAACTCTGTGCTGAAGACACCCTCCGAGATGAGACTTCCAGAAAAAGGCCAGCACAACACTTATCTTTCAGAGTTATTAAAACTCACCTTTGAAATTGGGACATCTGTTTATTTTGTAGCCACCTGTCTACTTCCAGATTTTTCCATACAATAACTAAAGTTATTTTGCAATACTATCTTCTCGAAACATTTTACCCTATGTGTATGTGTCAATCGATACCAAAAGCACTCAGTTCGAAGCTCGTACTAAGCCAAGACCGAACGATAAACCCAACTTCCATTCAGTAAGTGAGAGTCTAAAGGCTGAATTGCCAACCGGCTTCTTCAGCACATTTGTAGCCCCATGTCTTTAGTTTACTTTGCAACCAGAATCAGATCGAGCGGAGTTCTATAGCTCAAGATATCTCCAAAACACACATGCACATTCAGGCTTTTCAACCGGTCTGCTCACTTTAATCAACTTAAATCTTCTTAATTTCATATCAAAACCGATCGATATTTGCCTTTTGATCAATCACTGTCTCAATTTAATAACCGATCGCTATGCGTCTTAGGAAGCCATCGCTTCGACAATCAGATCGATCGACGGTCAAACAACGAAGTAAGGAAAGGAAGAGTGGCCCACACTCGCCCGATCGGTCGGTCAGTTTCCGCTCGATCGATCGGCCAACGCTCGCTCGATCGGTAGGCCAATCAAAAGTCGATCGGCCAAACCAGCATCCTATTTTCTCACTTTCATAACTTGGTTCAGAACTCCAAATTTAACAAATGACCGATCTATAATATTAACAAGCTCGGCCTCTACAGCCCACACAAGGTGGCTGGTTGATTGGTTTACTTAAACAATAACCTGGACAGTAACCGAACTTCTAAACCTTATAACTTTTCACTCCCGTGTCCAAAAATTCCATACCCAATATCAATCAAAAGATAATAACAAGTTCTAAAATTTTCATGATGATTCGCAGAACAATTTCCCACTTAAGAGGGACGAAATGTCGATCGACCCCATCACTTTTTCAAACGATCAGGACTAATAAGTCACCACCAATCCCTCCTTTAGCCAAAGCTAACTGCAAATCAGCAAGTAGGGGTTCTAACCATTAATATGGGGACGGGATGTTACACTAAGAGAAGAAGAAAAATGATGAAGACAAGAATGAGGATCTCCATACATTCCTCCTCTACCTTATGAACCGAAAATGTCATTTCCATAAAGACTTTAGAAGAACAAATTAGATGTACCATTTGCAAAGTTCATGGAAAAGCTAAAGAAATAGCAAATTTACTTGTCTTTTGTAGAAGTGTTGAAACGTAGGCCTAAGTATGTGAAGTTCCTTACAGACATATTATCCGCCAAGCAGACATGGAATGATAATCAAACGGTCGCCAAGACGGAAAGCTTTAGCTCTTTAATTACCAACCTTATGCCCTCACAGTTGACAGATCCAAAGATATTTACAATACCCTGTGTATTTAATACTTTAAAGATTTCAAAATATTTATGCGACTTAGGTGCAAGTATAAACCTTATGCCTTTGTTGATTTTTAGGAAACTGAGGTTAAGAGATGTGAAGCCAACATTTATGCGAATTCAGTTAGCAGATCAGTTGTTAAAGAAACCGTTTGGTGTGCTAGAGGATGTACCTGTAAAAGTGGACAAGTTTATCATTCTTGTGGATTTTGTTGTGCTAGTCTTTGAAGTGGATCAAAAATGTTCGTTGATTCTTGGTAAACCCTTTTTGCCCACCAAAAAGCTTTGGTAGATGTCCATGAAGACAACCTCATCCTTCAAATTGGAGATGAACAAGTGAAATTCAATATGAATAAGGTATTAAAGAATTCGAAGGAGGGTAACTCCTTCATGAGAATTGATGAAGTCGAATATTTAAAGAAGCAAGAGGAAGAAGAATAGATGACAATGGAGATTGAGTTTAAAGAATATGAGGAAGTCTCTGTTCAAGAAGTTGAAGAAGAATATAATAAAGAACAATGGATATAGGACATAAAGGTTGAAGAAGATACGAAAGTCTCTGTTAATGAAGTGAGAGAAGAAGAGGAAATGGGGGTGATTGAGGAAGAATAAGAACAACTCACCCTCTTACAGGACAAACTGTTGGATTCAATAGAAGATTTAAGAGGTTTTCTTATTCTCTATTTTATTGATAGTTTGTTAATAAAAAGGACTATTGACCTAATTAGTTTCCTTAATTTTATCATTATTTTCCTTCTGATTATCTTCCAATTTGTAGCTTATTTACAAGCTACAAAATTGAAATTAGGCAACACGGGTGGAAGTCAACCACTTATAATTTATCCCGACTGAGTTTGTAAGGATGCAAGGTCAAGCTAATGGCCATAAATTAGCACATTTGGTAGTTAGATTGAAATTATTATGTAGTTAGCTTGTTTTAAATTATAAAAATGAGTTTTTAATGATTTCGAATGGTTTGGATTGCTAATTCTTTTATTCTTTTTGAAGAAATTATAAGATAGGGAACTAATCTCGAGCGTCAAGCGAATTTGGTTTCAGACAACAACACCATCACCACCTCAATCATTGTGACGGGTTTTATGCTCTAACCATTGACGGAGGGACATGGGGCCTAGTAGGGCACTGGGCCCCCCAAGTTATAAAAAAAATTAAATATTTGTATTTTTAATATATATATATATATATACAAGGACGAAGTTATTTAGGAGTTAGTGGTGCATTGGGCCCCCTAAAATTTAAAAAAATTAAATATTTGTGCCCTCCTATCTTAATTTTCTGGCTCCGTCACTGCCTCTAACCCTTATCTCTTTATTTGTTTTTCTTGTTATTATGTTTTACTTCCCCACTTTTACTTGTTGTTTGTTTTTCTCACATTGAAGACAATGTATTGTCCAAGTGTGGGGAGGGTTGTATCCATTGTATGTTTTTATTTTGAGTGTGAATTTTGCACGCTATATATTTTAAGTCTCATTCTCGTGTGAATGTGTTAATGGCTAGGACTTATAATAAATCAGTTTAGCTTTGAACATAGTCTTTTAGGTTGTTAAGATTTATTATCTTGTAAAATTAGTGCCCTAGGTTGCTTTGGTTAAATATGCATGTTAATTAGGATATGATGTTAGTTCCTTCATCCTAGGAATTTGACACATTCATTTATAATTTTAGGTCAATCAAATAAGTAGCATTGTTAGTATCTTTTTAAGAAAACGATTAGCTAAAGAAATGAGGTAGGCAAGAAAATATTTAAAAAATTGTTTATTTTTGTTTAATAAATAATTATTCCACTGACCCTTTTTGAAATAAGGGTTATAAATAGAGCTAGTAGCCAGTTGAGAATGTAATATAGCTGAGTGTCCTGGGAACATTCATCACAAATGTTTGCCTTCATGTCAAAAGGCTATAATGACATTCCAACCAAGTCGCTTAATAAAAACATGATCTAGTTGAGTAACCGGGGGACACTCATCACAAATGTTTGCCTTCGCGTTAAAATGCTAGGTTCATGTTAATGAAAATAAACAAAAATAGTGTATTGTTTAATAAATCCTATTGATCTTTATCAATAACATGATTTCTTATGAAAAGCTACTTACTGATAGTTACAGTATTGATTGACTAACTAATTATCAATTTATATATGTGAGTGGTATGAGTGAATGAATTTGACGTTAAGTCTTGATTAGTATGTATATATTTAGTCTGAAGTACTTAGACACAAATTTCATAAATTAATAAGTTAGAACAACTTGAAGGATTGTATTTGTAGTTATTTTTTTTTTCATGAAGTTCAATGTCATTGTACCATTATTGCATATGTGAGTGTTATTGTTTGGTGTGTTTGTGTTTTGTTTGATTTGTTTTTTCTTGAAGAAAGCAAAAGTTCAAGTGTAGGGATGTGATAGTTGTAGGTTGCATAATATTTTAATAAGCATTTTAGTATCACAATCGTGACATAAGCAAGCAAGGAACGTCATGATGGTGATAAAAGTAGGTATGACAGGCCACAATCATGACAGGAGCAATTTTTAAATGTCACGATCATGGCAGGTGCGGTAATAGACGCGGGAACTACTTTCGAGCTCAACTTTTCGAAGGTTATTTTGGATATTTGGGCCCAGATAAAACTTAGTTTTTACCCTAAATGGAAAAAGACTATAAAAGAAAAAAGAAATAAACCCTAAAGAGAGCCTCAATTTGCCACTTTGGAAAAAAGGCTAAGAAAGAGGAAGAAAGAAGAGAGAAGATGGAGCTTCAGCTGCTGCTTCAACCTCCAATCCTCCAAGTTATCTTTTGTTCTTTTCATCTTGATGAATGAGATGGAATTGATGATGATGAACCTTGGTTTAAGGATGTTCTAACCTCTTTTAGGGAGTTATAATGGATTTAATGTTAATTTGGTTGCTTTTATTGTTAATTATGTTGGGTGTTGTGATTATTTGTTATAATTGCATGCTTTGGTAATAAATCAAGAGAGTAAACCGAATGCAAAATTGAGAGTTAAACAATCTAATAGACTACGCAAATAATCAAATCGGTAATTATACGAAGAGAGATCTCGTGTGAGGACGCTGTTGTTTTCCATCTTCTTTGAATGTTTCTTAGTTGAATCTTCATTCTATAGGTCGTAAATTGTGCTAATTTATTTTAGTTTGTTGTTTTAATTTTGAATTTGATAAATAATAAGCAATATAATTTGTTAGATTAGATAATAGAAAGATGGTAAGTACTAGTGATTCTATTCCTTATGGGATCAACTATCACTCACTAATGTTAGCTATAGTTACACCATAAGCTTACGATTAAAAATAAAATAATACCATCAAGTTTTTGGGACAATTATCGAGGAATGTAATATTAAGAAAACCTCATTTTT
The DNA here is from genome assembly GCA_027563825.1 of Erythroxylum mucronatum. Lineage (NCBI taxonomy): Eukaryota > Viridiplantae > Streptophyta > Magnoliopsida > Malpighiales > Erythroxylaceae > Erythroxylum > Erythroxylum mucronatum. The sequence continues at coordinate 13,256,530 of JAOSBP010000204.1, forward strand.
ATTAATCTAGTCATTTTTTATTTTTAGGTGGATTTTATTTCTTTTCTTTTTATATTTATTTATTTGTCCTTATAGTCCTCTTTCTTGATCTTGTGTTTGTGGTTCATTTGCATGATTTATGTATTCACCATTATAATCACCAAACACAATGGAAGGAAAGAGAAGACAATATTCTCATGGGGATTTTAGAGCTTAGAACGAGAGGTATAGTGAGGTGCACTCAAAAGCTCATCTACTATTTATGATATGTTATGATATTTGTGGGGATGATCACCCTAATCATAAATTTCAAGCACTAGATTATATGTTTGAGCATCCTATTTGCATATAGAACCGGCTTCAAGATACCATATACAAGAATACTTATAATTCATAGTGGATCAATTATTATAACTTTGAATGAATTGATCACAATTTATGTGGATTTCTTGAACAACAACAATAAGTGGAGTATCATTATGTTAAGGACGTCCTCATGAAATTCATTGCATCAACCAAGGCTATCCTCTGTAAAAACAAAGAGCGGGGTGTTTTATTCGGATACATAAGCCAAATTTGGTGGAACATAAGAATACGATAATATTATGGAATGAAGAGGAGCTAGAGGTCGAGGAAATAGAGGAAATAGTTGTTAAAGAAGAGAAGGAAGATGGGAAAGAGCAAGAGGAAATTGTTGTAGTGATTTTATGTTAATTTAATTCATTATTTAGTTTCATTCAGATTTAAGTATGTGTTCTTAATTATTTTTGAATTAATTTTGCTAGCATATTGATTTATATGTGAGTTCATGTTATCGAGATTGACAAATCCAATATATGAATAAATGTAGCATAATTGAAAAGAGTTGTATGCAACTATGCAAATAAGTTGACATAAATCTTTAGAATTAGGTTCAAACCTGAAAAAAAAATCACAAATTGATTAATGAAGGCTTTAACTAGAAAAAGATTTATGTTAATTAACTGAGAATTGGATATTAATACTCTTAAGAAAGATATTAACATAATTGATGATTCATAATCCAATAAACTATAAATTAAGTTGAGTAATGAAATCTTGATAACATGAGAAGTTTTAGGGGAATTTGAAGTCTAGATACCATTGGCTTCTTTGATTGTTTCTTAGTTTAATCTTCATTCTAGTTAGTCAATTATGTTGATTTATTTTAATTTTAAATTTTATAAATAACAAATATTATAATTTGTTAGACTAGACAATAGAAAAATGATAAGTACTAGTAATTCTAGTTCTCGTGGGGTTTACTTGTGCTAGTTATAGTTATATTGTGCGCTTGTGGTGAAAAATAAAATAATACCATTAGTCTTCAATGTTACTAAATTCTAATCTTGAATTCAAGAAACCTGTTTTAATTTTTGAAGTGATGTTGGTTTCTTCATATATCAACAAATGGTGTACATACTTTATAACATACTATATATTTCTAATTTTTAATGAATTGTTATAATTTTTCAAAAAAGTTTTTTTTTGATAAATTTTTTCAAAAAAGTTGTGATGATAGAGAAAACAACATACCAATTTAATCAACAACTAGATAGTACAAGAATAGGTTCTGAGCTAATTAGTAAAAGGTAACTTTTTTCCCTACGTTCAAAAACGATTTGCTCTCCATCATGTATCCTTGTTTGATTTCTTTTAATAACATGCCATGCCTCTTTTTAGGTAATTAATGAATGACCTGAATATATTCCGATCCGCAAGTTCCCTGAGAGCATACAAAAACAGTTAAAGGGCGGTGTAATGAAGCGCCTTTCTATACTTTTGAATCTCTAATTAACAACTGATATAGCTCTTGGACATGAGCAAGTTACGTCCGCCATTGATGTTGAAAACATTGGGAATGCTGATAATTCTCTTGTTTGCTATGTAACTCCAAAGGAGCACCTTGGATCGCCGAATAGAGATGAAGTGAAAGCTGGGCTATTGCTTATAAAATAGCTGCACATGTACAGCTTATTTAGCCAAGGGTCACTCGCATGCTTACGCATGGGATGACGCATTAAGCAATGAAGGTTTTTAATTTCAATGGGTGGATCAATTTACTTTGTTTTTGGTATCCTTCCATGATGAGACTCTGCCAGCAGAAGGTGTCAAAAATAGCACGTTTTTCGTTTTTTACCATGTGTGGACCTTAGTTCTTCCCTAAGAAGGTAACAGAAGATGTGCACAAGTAAGCTGAGGCACATAATTATGGTAGTGCAGAAGAAGCTGAACCAGCATGCATGGATGGCACGAGTGTTGAGCTTCTTGCGGCCAAACATAACTGGTAATGGAGTAAAGTTGGCGGATAAATATATTTTCCAGCTACCTATATTACCAAGGAAACCTATCATACAACAGGTAAAGGTGTCATTTCTCCCTGAAATGTTGACTGCCAACAAATTCTGAATATCAGCAAACCTTCAGTGATCTGCTCAGTGTATTATTCTGTTATGTTCTATAAAAGTACATATGAATACATATTCGGGTTAATTGCATTGTTCCGAATTTCGTACCGTACCGGTCGGTACCGGTCGAAATCCGAAACCGGTACGAGTTTAAATGTACCGGGAACAAATTCCGATCGGTACCGGTGTTTTCCGGTGGGTACCGGCCGGTACCGTAAAGTTGAAAAAATTTCAGGGACTAGATTGCAAAAATGAAAAATTTTAACCCCCCTCCCCCCCACACACTGTCTCTCGG
>JAOSBP010000204.1:13262045-13278392 GCA_027563825.1 Erythroxylum mucronatum
GAACAAGTGGTAAATCTAATTGGTTGAGGATACTACAACAAGGAGAAAGTAGATTGCTAAAGGAAAAGAGTCAAAGGAAAAGGATTTGGATACACGAAGAAGGAGAGGATAGCGTAGCGAGGATTTAAAGTTGTAGCAAAGGAGTCGGTAATACTCCTGATCTTGTTTATGGTTTATTATCCTTATACCATATCATGTATGGGTTGGCATGTTGATTTGGATATGTTGCTTCTGCTGCAAAATGATTTCTTAAAAGTTTTGATATCTACCGTTTCTCCAAATAATACATGCTTTCCTTTTCCGATCCAACACTTGTTTTATGATATCAATTAGAGGTATGTTCACCTTTACCTTTTTGAACATTTTCAAAATCTCCTTATCTTGCTCCTTCTTTTTAGATTTTGCAAACCTACTAGGAAAAGGAGGTAAAGTATTAGCAAAATTTTTAATCACAAGAGATTGAGAATTTACCTTGTTTCCTTTTTTAGATTCTCTTGGAGACACTTCAGGTTCCCTTTCAAATTCTTCATCATCGTCAACAACAAGAGTCTTATGTGGTGCCTCTATTTCTTTACCACTTCTCAGGGTGATAGCACTTGCATTCTCTTTTGGGTTTACAATCGTTTGAGAAGGAAGCTTACCCGGATTCTAATTTTCCAATTGTCTCACCATAGTAGCTATATGACTAAATTGATTATGCAGATTCTGAATGCTAGCTCTTGTTTGTTTTTGAATTGGATGACATTATTTTGGAGATGAGTGGTATTATGAGTCAAAGTTTTCATCATTTCTTCTAGTGAAGGTCTAAAACTTGATGGTTGAGCTTGTCTTTCATATGTTTATTGGTAAGAGCCTTGTTATTGTCCTTGCTACCCATAGGTGTTGAATAGGGGATTCTTCCATCCTGAATTTTGTGCATAGGGGTAACTAGGATTCCTTTGTGGTTAACCCAGAAAGCTTCCAAAAGCATTCACTTATTCCGGAGATGTCTCTTACAAAGTTGGACACATATCAGTGGGATATCCTACTATTATACAAATTCCGCATACTTTGACTTGTTGAGCACCATTTGCAGTCATTTGCCTCACTAAAGATGTTAACCCAGCTATCTATTGCTCTAATGTAGTAGTACTAGCTTCATTGACTTTCAATGGTCGAGGGTCCTTTCGAATGTTCAATTTTTGAGAGTCAAAAGCTGTGTTGGAAATCATATTTCTAGCTTTAATGAGTGTCTTTTCAACTAGTGAACCTCTGCTTTATGCATCTATCATACTTCTTTCTTGTGACAGATGCCCCTTATAAAAGTATTGGATCAAGAGTTGTTCACTAATTTGATGGTACTGGTAGTTAGTACACAACCTTTTGAAATGCTCCCAGTACTTATATAATGTCTCCCGAATTGCACAGATTTCCTTCATAATATTCGTAACTCGAGAAGCAGGGAAGTACTTTTCTAGAAGAAGTCTATGCATCTCATTCTAAGTAGTGGTTGATCTAGATGACAAGTAGTAAAGCTAATCCTTCGTGGTGTCTCTCAACGAGAATAGGAATGCTCTTAACTTAATATGCTCTTCTTGTATCCTGACCGGCTTCATGCTAGAACAAACTACATGGAACTCCTTAAGGTGCTTATGAGGATTTTCACCTAACATATCACGAAAAGTAGGCAAAAGATGAATTAGACCAAATTTAAGCTCAAAAGCAACTTCAATAGCAGGAAATCAATGCACAAAGGTTGATGATTAAAATCTGGAGCAACCAATTGCTTAAGAGTGTGAGCATTATTTTATTCGGCCATTTCAGAATCAAATTCAAAAATAGAATCACTAGAAGAATCAGAAAGCAAATCGAAAGCTATTTGAATTCTTGGTAAAGAATCAAGTCTCCTGTCAGATGATGATGGATCTTCGAGACTTTGTGTAACTTGTCTTCTCAATTTGCGTATCGTTCTTTCAATTTTTGGATCAAATCTCAATTCACCAAAGTGAGAAGATCATGTCATACATTGTAACTAATCAAACAAGAAAAGAAATTAACCACAAATAAAAATAAAATAAAATAAATAATTTCAGAAAAGCAAAGGATATTAATCTCAGCCATCTGCGCCAAAATAGGTAGCATGTCATAACATTGCACAAAATAAGTAGACTAAAACTATAGCTAATGGTAAATTTATGTCGATTATACAAAGATTAATTCCAATTACTTTCTTATTCTACGTATATGTAATTAGTTCAATATAAATTAGAAGACAACATAAAATTGAATATGTAAAAGCAACTCATTCTAAGTCGCAACAAAGTGATAAAATTGATTAATGAGTTGAAGTCTAGTTCTTTGGTTTAATCTCGGCCTACACACAATTTCACATACGTCATTGTATTATTGTCTTCACACCTCTCTTTAGATTATTGATTGTGAATTAACAAAAAGTTCTATTAATCTTGATTTTTCGTAAGTCATAGTTAATTAAAAAGAGCTCACTAATTAATCCTAACTATTAGATAACCTAGAAATACCTCTTTAGATTTAATCGAACAATCATGTTACGAATGAGAAAAACAAACCAGTCTAAGCAATAATCACACAAAGTTGGATTATTTAACTCATTGTCCCCAACGATTTAATACCATTAGTTATCGTGTACAACTTCAAACACGACTTTTATGTATCATATTCAAGTTATAGCTATGGGTTTTCATGAAACATAATTCAATAGAGCTTCAAAATCATTCTTATACAATACCCCCAATCATTAAACACAATATATATAATGAAAACAATCCGAAATAGAAGGAAAGTTACACAATGATAATGTGCTTAATGTGCTCCTCGGCGTCGATTGCAACTTCGAACTGGCATCGAGAAGGTTAGCCCTCCATTTTCTCCATCAATCTCTAGGAATCAGCCAAGAATGTCCCTCTTATTGTTGAGAACTGATAAAAAATGAAGAAAAATGAGCACTGTTTGGTTTTTGTCCAAAAACTCTCCCCTAGTCGTCACACATCTCCTTCTCTTTATAATAAAAGCTAGGTTAAAGGAAATGGGACATGTGGCCTTCTCTTGATAGCATGAGGTGTCTCACATGCTTGTAATCCATGTTACGGTCATGAGACAATGCTCACGGTTGTAACATTTTAATTAAAATGTTATACATGCATGCAATTCATTTAATTGTTTATATCTCCGTGCATGCAATTCATATTACAGCCGTGAAACAATGCTCACGACTGTAACATTTTAATTGGTTAGTTGTGAGCCACAATGTCTCATTCTCCATTTTTATGTTCTATGTTGTCTCTTTTTCTTGTAATCTTCTTCTTGCTCCATGAAAACAAAACAGTATGAATATTGAAAAGATGACTCAATTAGTATGCTTTCGGCTCATTTTAGTTGTTATGCTTCTAAATTGTAACTAAAATTAAATATGAACTAAAGATAGTGTGTTAACATTTTAAACATTAATCACTAAGTGTAATTGATTAAATGTATAAACAATTAAGCACATATTAACTATATCAAGTGAAACAAAAAGTGGTTCAAAATTTGTGTTGCTCAACAATCGATAACTTTTAAGAATTTGATGAATGTGTAAACTGAAGAGAATAAAAAAGTTTCCAATACACATATTACTTAAGTTTTTTGACCTATTTGTCCTTATCCATCTAAATTACAAACAGTAACTATTTTTGTTTAATATTATTTCATATTACATGGTAAGGGAAGGCTTAGAATAGTTACAGTAACTATTTTTGTTTAATATTATTTCATATTACACGGTAAGGGAAGGCTTAGAATAGTTTTCTCAAATATAATTAATTATTATTCATATGATCCCGTCATCTTAGTTTGGAAAGTAGCAACTAAGGTCATATTAGTTTTGCAGTGGATACATTTCCCTTTTTGTCACATTAATTAATCCCACAACTGACAAAACATATGGCATTTTTCACTCAAACGTATAACCATTGCACCTGAATGACGAACATGCCACTTTTTTTTCTCCGAAATTCAGAGGGTCCCTTAATTAGTAGTGAGTCCAGCTACAGAGGTACAATCGTGTACGAAATACTAGTATGGATAGTAACATGTTATTGCAATAGCTTAAATGGAACATTGTACCAACTATACTAAAAAGCCTACTTCAAATTTGTTATAATGTTTTTTTTCTTAGATGAAAAGGAGTAGACGTAACGATGCATGCGCTATAGTAAAAAGAAGTAATAATACCTAATCCTTCCCACGTACCATCTTGTAATCTCAATTTTGCTTTGCATTTTTTCCTCATGCCCAAATCCACGTATATCATCATGTTTTACTTCTTACTTTTTACTTGTTCTAGGTGAAAATGAAATAGTAATACAGGTGTTTCTTCCGTCTGCAAAACCCGAAAAACTGCACTAACTCAAAAATGGTGGCCCGCGAATCATGCTCTTCATTTTGAACAGTTAACCACCTCGGAGTTTAAAATCATTTATCAAAAAAGAGATTAGCCTTGGACGAAAAGTTATGAGTGTGCTATGATGATCTTCTCCTCTACAATAAGTTCGGATTGTGTTGTATTGTAAACCAACCCGTCTCTTTTCTTTCTCTTTCTCTTTTTTATTTATAAGGCTGCACCCCGGTTACTGATCACTTGCGCAGATTAATAGAAGGAGAGACGAGGAGAAATGGCGGCAGCTTCCAACGGGAGTGAGTTCTTTGAGGTGCAGATTGATTCCGCAAGAGAGTCGTTCTGTCAGCCGTCCAACGCTCGCGACGATGAGGAGTTGCTCTGGGAGGCCATTCTCCGATTGCCTTCGCAGAAGCAGGGAAACGTCGCCTTGTTGACCAAGGGTCCGTCACCTCATGGTGGCGGTGATGAGAGTAAAACTGAGACCGTCGATGTTAGGAGGCTCGATCGTGTCAAGCGTGAACTTGTTGTTAAGAAAGCTTTGGCCACTAACGGACAGGATAATTCCAATCTCCTTTCCGCAATCAGAGAGCGTTTTGGAAGGTATTGAACTTAAGATTCGCAGGCTTTTGCTTCTACAAAACGACCAGAGATTTTTCTGTTCTTGATTACGTACATTTTTAATTTACCTTCTTTTAGTTTGTCACCTTTCATCTTGTTGCGAGTAGATCTAAACTCTACGACGATACAATTCTCTTAAAACCCACCTACAGTCAAAGTTTCTTAGACCACTTTTAATATTTTTCTTTCATTTCTGTGCGAGGAACATAGAGATATATTTTGCTTTCGGTAGTCCTTTGGGTATTTTTCAATTCTCATTTGTTTGGGCTTTCAGATTTCAGTGTTTTACGTACAAATATCATCCATTTCTGTGATAAAGACGATACAGTTCTATTTACAACTTGTGTCTCTAAACATTTCTTTTAACAGTCATGATTTTGTTTGATCGATTTGTGATTTATTTTGCTTTAGACATTTCATATGATTATGGTTGTTACCGGATTTCAACCGTAATAGGGTTGGATTGGAGATGCCGAAAGTGGAAGTGAGGTTTGACAACTTGAACGTGGTAACCAGCGTACAAACTGCCTCGAGAGCATTGCCTACTTTGGTTAATGCTGTACGCGACTCGATTGAGGTCCGGGAATTTTATCAAACACTTCAATTCAACACTTGCTTTATCTAAAAATAAAAATAAAAACTTTGTTTCTTTGTTTTGTTTATACATTGCCTGTGTGCAGGGTCTTCTATCAGCAATACATGTATTCCGAGCCGAGAGATTTTCTTTAACAATCTTGAAGAATGTCAGTGGCGTTGTGCAGCCGGGGAGGTAGGTACTATGGCCATCAAAAGTACACTTGGAGACTATGTTTCTGGACCAGCAAATTCGCTTCATCTGTTAAATAATATATGATATCTTTAGTTTCACCATCTCTGTCTTGTTTTTCATCTTAACCTCAACGTTTTGCTCTTTTTCCCCTTAACTCTGTAGGATGACCTTACTTCTTGGACCACCGGGCTCCGGCAAATCGACCTTGCTTTTGGCTCTCGCAGGGAAAATTGACAAAAGTTTAAAGGTTTGTACCCGATTCCGTTCTATCACTGAGAGAATATCAGGTGTAATAACCAGCCTAAATCCACGTGAACATTGACCTTACATCGATCCCTCTTCTGGCTTGAATAATTCCAGTTACGTACACAACTGCTATAGCATATGAAATCAAAACAGAGAGAATATGAGACAGGTTTTGACATGGCCTAATAACTATTTTCAAGTAAGATGCTCCAAGTCTACTGTCCATTTCGTCCGTGAAACTTTTGTCTCCAAGTTCGATTATATTATTTTCTCATTTGGTTTCTAACATCTTTAGTTGGTGCAATTATAATATTTATATTTTAAAATAAGAGTTATTTTTAATTCATTTTATTTTTTATTCAAATTAAAATAATTTAAAGAATTAAAATAATATTTATTTTATAATTATAAAAAATTAATCATTATGTTCAAAATTTTAATTCTTAATTCTTATTGTTAAATAATATTGATTTAATATTTTACGATAAAATAAAAATATTTTAATTCTTTTAAAAATCAGACTAAAAAGTAAATCGACTAAAGTAAGGTCAGCAAAATCTGCTTTGATAAATCTTTCTTCGGTTGGTCTCCATTGCCACAGGCGGTTTCCATTGATACGAGAACTCTATTTCAACTAGAATCAGATTTCCATCCCCATACGGTATTGTGAACTTTGATTTGATCAGGAAGTTCCTTATCAAGTCTGCGAAGTTGAAAGAATAACCAAAGTATTTGTGAGACCTTATATTATTTATTAGATAAAATTCTTTCTGCCTTTGGTTATTGCGGTGCATTTTGAAAAGTTGCAATATTTGCAAAACTTAATTGAGATTTACTTCTAGACAACTGGCGAAATTACGTACAACGGGCACAAGTTAAAAGAATTTTTCGTTAGAAGGACTTCGGCATACATAGGCCAAACAGACACTCACATCGCAGAGATCACCGTGCGAGAAACTTTGGATTTTGCCGCTCGTTGGCAAGGCGCAAATGAAGGTTTTGCAGGTTCGTTTGCTATAATATTGCAACAATTCCCTTATTCATTCCGAGATTGTATTGTAATTAGCAGGGAATTGACATGGCCAATACTTTTAATTTAGTATAGTATAATGGTGTAGTATGAGATCTTCAATCGCCTACGGATTGGCGAGGACTGGAAGACTATCGTTTGTTCTCTATTATCTGTCAGAGACTTGTAATTAGTCTTTGTACCAGCGGCACCAATGTTCTTTGTTTATAATAAGACGCTTACTTGCTGCTGTTCTTTGAACTCACTTTCATGATGTGCTTCCAGGCTTCATGAAGGATCTGGTCAATTTAGAGAAAGAAAGAAATATACGTCCTAGTCCAGAAATTGATGCTTTTATGAAGGTTGTCGCTTTAAATTTTACGTCTCTTTCTATTTGCAAGTTCTTAAATATTTGTACGATCGCCGGAGATTCTCTTTTCACAATTTGGTTAAACAGGCATCTGTTGTTGGCAGTAGAAGGCATAGTATTTCCACAGATTATGTCTTAAGAGTGCTTGGTCTTGATGTATGCTCAGAAACTGTGGTTGGTAACGATATGCTGAGAGGCGTCTCGGGGGGTCAAAGGAAAAGAGTCACCACAGGTATATGTGTACTGCATCGACAGAGAATCATTTGAGCCCTAAAAGTAAAAACTATTTACTAAGGTGTAATTACACACGGTATCCTGGCATTAGTTCACACGTACTGCATGAATTAGTACTGTTATGATAAATTTAGGTTTCTCTGTTATTGTACGTACATTATCTTTTCCAAGTTTTTAATTAATTATAATAAGGGTAAATAATTTTTAAGCGTGATTCTCCAGGGGAAATGATTGTGGGACCAAGAAAAACATTATTTATGGATGAAATATCTACGGGACTTGATAGCTCAACAACATACCAAATAGTCAAATGTATCGGAAACTTCGTTCATGAAATGAGCGGAACTGTTTTAATGGCTCTTCTACAGCCTTCACCCGAGACATTTGATCTCTTTGATGATCTACTGCTATTATCAGAAGGTTATGTGGTCTACCAAGGCCCCAGAGCTGAGGTGTTAGAATTCTTCGAATCATTGGGATTTCGACTGCCAACTCGGAAGGCTATTGCAGATTTTCTTCAAGAGGTAGCTTAATAAAGATAGTTCAAAGTTCATGTACTATGTACATAAAATAACGACTAAAAATGAAAAGCAAGATATTGATTTTGGCCAGGTGACCTCTAAAAAGGATCAAGCTCAGTACTGGGCTGATTCTTCAAAACCATATTCATACATCCCTGTTTCAGAAATTGCAAAATCATTTCAAAATTCAAGATTTGGAAGCGCTGTGGCGTCTAAGCTTGCTGTTCCGTATGACAAGTCCAGGAGTCACCCCTTAGCCTTGTCAAGAACGAAATATGCTGTTTCAAGTTGGGAGCTTCTCAAAACATGCTTTGCCCGAGAATGGATGTTGATCCGAAGGCACAGTTTCCTATATATTTTCAGGACGTGCCAGGTAATATTAACCCATCAGTTTGAGGGTTGCCAAACCCATTCTTCAGCTTAAGATTTTCTTTGTCAACTTCATTCAAAAAAACTAAGGAGGAACAACTTTCTTGTTTATCCTTAACTAATTTACGTTCTCGTTTTGTTCGGTTAGGTTGCATTTATTGGTTTAGTGGCGTGCACAATCTTCTTACGGACGAGGATACATGCCACGGATGAGGAAGACGGCAAACTCTATCTCTCCTGTCTCTTTTACGGGTTGGTGCATATGATGTTCAATGGATTTTCTGAGCTATCCCTTTTGATACATCGGCTTCCTGTTTTCTACAAACAAAGGGATAACCTTTTCCATCCTGCCTGGGCATGGTCCATTGCAAGTTTCATTCTGCGTATACCTTACTCCGTGATTGAATCCGTTGTATGGTCATGTGTTGTTTACTACAGTGTGGGCTTTGCCCCTGGCGCTGGAAGGTATCCTCTGTTTGCTTCTATAAGCTCGATGTTTTAGCACCTGAATTATAACTCGCTATAAATGTTGCAGGTTCTTCCGCTATATGCTTTTACTATTGGCGATACACCAAATGGCTTTAGGCCTGTTTCGTATGATGGCCTCCATATCACGAGATCTAGTGGTTGCTAATACATTTGGATCGGCTGCTCTAATGATTGTATTTTGTTTGGGAGGATTTATCATTCCAAAAGGTACCTGGTTATATACTGAGTGTTTACTTTGATACATTGAAATCGGAAGTAATTACAAACACCTGGTGTTCCCTTTACACGTACCAAGATAGATGGTGGGAAGGTAATCTTACCTTCCTTTCATTTGTGGGTTTTTAATGTTACATGATTGAATTTCTTCTCTTGTCTTTCAGCCAATATAAAAATTTGGTGGAAATGGGCTTCGTGGGTGTCCCCATTAACATACGGTCAACGTGCAATTTCTGTCAATGAATTTAATGCAGAAAGATGGATGAAGGTAAGTCACTGTGTACCAAATCCATTTTGCATTTCATCAAACTTCCAAGTTAATTAAAACTCTTTTTCAGCTTTCCTCTATAAGCAACATCACAGTTGGACGGAATGTTCTCCATCAATTTAACTTACCTTATGACGATTATTGGTATTGGCTTGGAGTTGGGGTTCTGCTGGCATACGCAATCCTTTTTAACATTATTGTGACGATGGCGTTGGCATGCCTTAATCGTAAGTTTGGATTAAGTTAATTGAGTCAAATTAATTTTTTGTGTTCGTATTAAAAGTGATTTGTTGTTACTAAAGCTATTTTTGACTTAATACAGCTCGTAGGAGAGCCCAATCAGTGGCAGATGATGCATTTGAAGAAGAGTCTCTTGGCAATAAAGGCTAGTGTTGATTAATATTTTTTATACACTTAATTCATTTGTGGCATATGTTTCCTCTGCAAATTCATCTTCATGTCTTAATGTAGCAGGTAATGAGGCTCAAAAATCTAGTCATAAGGGTGGTAAAAAGGGGATGTTACTTCCTTTCCAACCTTTAACAATGACTTTCCACAATGTCAATTATTTGGTGGACATGCCCAAGGTATGTATCTTATCTTTGTTTAGCAACTCTTACTGTTTTCTACACTGTTAGGAGACTTGAAATCTGTTATCCTCAGGCGATGAGTAAACAAGGAATTCCAGAAAAGAAGTTGCAGCTGTTGTCAAGTGTGAGTGGAGCTTTCTCACCTGGTGTTCTAACTGCTTTAGTCGGGTCAAGTGGAGCTGGAAAAACTACTCTGATGGATGTCCTTGCTGGTAGGAAAACGGGCGGATATATAGAAGGGGAAATCAAGATATCAGGTTACCCAAAAGAGCAACGCACATTTGCACGAATTTCTGGATATGTTGAGCAAAATGACATACACTCTCCACAGGTTACTGTTGAGGAATCTCTTTGGTTTTCTGCCAACCTTCGACTTCCAAAAGAAGTTACCAAACAACAAAGACTTGTGAGCATCTTAATGATTTAATATGGACACTGATGTACATTGGGTTGTTCTTCATTTTCTTTTATGCTGTTGCAGGAGTTTGTTGAACAAGTAATGAAGTTAGTAGAACTTGACACTCTAAGGCTTGCATTAGTGGGTTTACCGGGTACCACTGGCTTATCAACAGAGCAGAGAAAACGGTTAACAATTGCAGTAGAACTTGTTGCAAATCCTTCTATCATCTTCATGGATGAACCTACATCTGGACTGGATGCACGTGCAGCAGCAATTGTGATGAGAACTGTTCGTAATACTGTTGATACAGGAAGAACGGTAGTGTGCACCATTCATCAACCAAGTATTGATATTTTTGAAGCATTCGACGAGGTCAAGACTGTAACTCTTAACCTGGGCATTTTCTCTGTTCATGTCTAAATTGTCTGATCTTAATTTCTTTTGATGCCATAGCTACTTCTTATGAAACGAGGTGGCAGGGTTATATATGGAGGCAAGCTGGGTGTGAACTCGCAGATTATGATTGACTATTTTCAGGTATAACCTCTTTCATTCTCACAAATATTGCTTGCATATTGAATCAAGGGATTTATGTTCCGAAATTCGTTATCCATTTGTATGCTCAGGGAATTAATGGAATTCCACGAATTCCTGATGGTTACAACCCAGCAACCTGGATGCTTGAGGTCACTACACCTCTCATTGAAGAGCAAATTGGTGAAGACTTCGCTGATATATATGAAAGATCCGAGGAGTTCAGGTAACTCAATCCTATGAAACTGGAGCTACTTCTTTTAATACTAGTCTTACTGTCAACCAACAAAACCTCTTCTTAATTAATCCCTTGTTTTTAGAGAGGTGGAAACTTCAATTATGCGCTTCAGTACGCCAGCTACTGGATCGCAACCATTGAAATTTGACTCCACATTTGCGCAAAATTCATTCACTCAGTTATCGATTTGCATTTGGAAGCAAAATCTTGTATATTGGAGAAGTCCGCGTTATAACACAGTGAGAATATTATTTACAACGGCAGCAGCACTAATATTAGGCTCAATATTTTGGGACGACGGTTCAAAGAGGTAAATATCTATGTCAAATAATTTGATAAGGAGGCAATTGCGTACTTTCTCTCCTTCAGTAATATGCTTAAATAGATACTTTGGCATCATATGCCCATGCTCATTTTCTTCTTGTTATTGCTGTTATTTGGATGAAGTTAAGGTATAAGAACTGACCTTTTTTTAAAAATACTTTTTAGGAGCTCACCTCAAGCTGTGTATACGGTTATGGGAGCCCTGTATGCGTCATGCATGTTTCTTGGGATCAGCAATGCTTCCTCCGTACAGCCAATAGTCTCGATTGAGAGAACAGTATTTTATAGAGAAAAAGCAGCTGGCATGTACTCCCCATTATCTTATGCAATGGCCCAGGTAGCTGTATCTTATTGGAAAAACCATTCTAATCAACAGTCCATTTTGGAACGACTGATGCTGAATGCTTCATTTGTTGTTCTCAGGGTTTAGTGGAGGTGCCATATATTCTTGTCCAAACGATTTTATATGGGGTCATCACGTATTTCATGGTTAATTTTGAAAGGAATGCTGGTGCGATTCTGATAAGGGAAACTAGATTTTGGATTTTTTTTTCGTAGCTTATTCGTTCAATCTCTTATCAAATGTTCGTGATTATGGTTTGTCCACATGCAGGAAAATTTCTTCTTTATTTGGTTTTCATGTTCTTCACTTTTACGTACTTTACCTTTTACGGGATGATGGCTGTTGGTGTCACGCCAAATCAACACATGGCTGCTGTGATTTCCTCTGCATTTTATTCGTTATGGAACCTTCTATCAGGCTTTCTAATTCCTCAACCAGTAAGTATCTGTGCTTTTCTTTTTCTTTTGTAATCATTCTTATTATTTATTGGCTCGACAGAATGTATAATAAATTAACAAGTTTTGCTGTCATTTATTTTTCAGAGAATCCCAGGATGGTGGATCTGGTTTTACTACATCTCTCCTATCGCATGGACTCTAAAGGGCATTATCAGTTCTCAGCTTGGTGACGTAGATACTAAGATTGAATCACCTGGATTTGATGGCAGTGTCAAAGAATATTTGAAGAAGAATTTTGATTACCAAACAGAAGATGTTGGAATCTCAGCAGTGGTGCTTATTGCTTTTTGCCTCTTGTTTTTTCTCTCCTTCGCCCTCTCTATGAAAGTGCTCAATTTCCAAAAACGATAGACATTTATAGGTCTCCCAAGAAAATGACAAGAGTATATAAGTAGAAGAAAAGGCTGCGAACTTGAAGTTGTATCCTTAGTTTACTGTCAATGTATATGATATTTTATAAAACAAAACACCTTCTTTGATCTATGAATTTCAACATCTTATGCAAATTTCTTCATCTAAACTTTACACTTCTGATTAATTTTTGTTTCTTTATAATAGTTTTTGATTCCTTATTTTGTCACCGTAAAAAACAAAATTAATGTAATCACAATAAAAAATAAACAAGAGTAAAATTTATACCCATCGTATGTTACCTATTTTAATTAAAATAAAACCTATTCATCTCGAATGCAAGGTGAAAATAAAAAACCTAAAGGCCGTTTGGTCGGTGGGAAAGTAAAATAAATTTAAAATATAATTTTTTAGAAAATAAATCTATAACAAAATAAAGATATTCATATATATTTAGATAAAATATGAAGGGTGTGAAAGAACCTGTCTTCTTGTCCATTCTGATTTTCTGGTTTGTGCACGCAAGGAAGACAAACAAGGGTCATCTAACAAATGCTGTATTGTTTGCGACGTTCAATATTATGATGCTAAATTCGATTCTCGAAAAAGGTTATCATTAGGTTGACGACATATGCTAAAGTGAAAAAAAAAAAGTGTTTCTTTGTGAAGATAAAGAAAAGCATTATACAACATATACGATCGATAGCTAATAATGACATCAACAAATAAAATAAAATTTTAATTCTTTTATTAGATAGTCCAAAATTCGTTTTTTTAAAACATATTTTAAAGTTGTTTAATATATATATATATATGTATCATATTTAGTCAAAAAATTTAATATTTTATACATTTTACTGTAGTTAAATAAAAATATATAATGAATCTTTTCTAAATATAACAATTCTTTTCAATTGTGATATTTAAAAAAAGCAATTCATTAGAAAGACAACTTTCTGAAATATGATTTGTTTCCTTACTTTATTAAATATAAAAAAAATCATTAAAATTTTCACATTAATATCTACTAAAGAGAAACTTAAAATTTAATAAAATTTATTGAGTTTGCTACCAATAATAACGAAAGATATGTTCACATGTTACTTTTGTTATACAGTGAAACTTACAATTGATTGAATTACTTACTATGCAAGATAATAATGTGGGCTGGATATACAAACTAATAGAATTACTACGCAAGAAAATTATAAGTAATGATTGTTCGAAATGATAGAATTACCTAGTGTATAAGAAAAGAAAATTATATAAAATGAATTTCCAAATTGATAGTGTTGTTGGAAAATTAAGTCAAGATCTGATCCCGTGCATAGTGGAATAATTACGATTGTTTTTGTATTTTGATTTCTTGAAAACTAAGATTACTTTAAATTTTATAAAATGATTTAACACATAAATCATAATAAATCGTAAATCTTAATTTGTACCTTGTTCGAAACTTGATCATTTTTTTGTCATATCTGTTGATCAATTGTTTTTGAAACTGGCTTATCTTAATTACTATAGCTTCATAAATATCTAATCTTTAATAGTATCCACATAATAGGTTGAGAAAACTTTGTAACTATTACAAAATGAGTTAGACAAGGAGTGCTAGCTCTCTTAAGGCTTATATTTAAAATAGGTATTGGATATTTTAATAATTTAATTGAAATTAAATTCTAATTATAATTAAAATTAAAATTTAGTTAAAATTACAAATAATTCTAGTTAAATATCAATTATACCCAAATAAGATCTAATATATGATATTCATCCTTATTTATTAAATATCTCATATTTATTTATAAAATTTTTCAAACTTTACAATCAAATCCATCTTGATTATATTATCTTTTCTCTCTTGAACTCATTTTGTGTGTGTGACCCATCAAGTTCTCAAATATATTGGCAATAGATACAATTATAACCGTAGATCTTATTTAGGATTAAACAAATTAAACTCTTTTAATTTATCTTTACTTCTCTAATTTTAACAATTTATATTCGTAAATTAAGATTGATATCTAGTAACACATAAAAACTACCAAAATATTTAGAAATATTAAAGTAGTTTTGAATAAGCTTTATGTGCATAACTTTTTAGTATAATTTAATCATTTCATTAAACAATGTTATGATTATATATAAATTAATGTCTACTCTATTTGA
The DNA here is from genome assembly GCA_027563825.1 of Erythroxylum mucronatum. NCBI lineage: Eukaryota > Viridiplantae > Streptophyta > Magnoliopsida > Malpighiales > Erythroxylaceae > Erythroxylum > Erythroxylum mucronatum. The sequence continues at coordinate 13,276,958 of JAOSBP010000204.1, forward strand.
GTCCAATCATGTTAGTTCTCTACTATTAGTAATTGGTATTATAAACTATTTACAAAGCGTCATTTTACCTGGGCTAAGGATTTTCCAAATCAATATGAATATAAAATAATGGAACATTCTCCCTAATTACTTTAGGGTGATGAATCTTATATTGATCACTTAATTACTTCTATATAGTTTATGATATATCCAATGATTACCAAATGAACTATCCATGATTAGAATAGAGCATAAGTAGTATTAAAACATAGTAATTCTTATACAAGATAATTTTGAAATCTCAAGTCAAAGGATCAGTTATATAATTTTTACAATGAGAATTCAATAGACATATAAGTAATGTTTTGTTGTGTTGTATTAATGTTTGGTTGTGTTGGCTGTTGGAAGTTGTTGTGGGTATACTGGTATTAAGGGATTGAGATTGATATTATAGATATGTACGATCACTTGGAAGGAAGAAAAAATAGCCCATGATGGACTGTTTGGTGGAAATGACTTAGGATCTTAGGTACTATGAACCTTTTGGTAGCAAAGGATTGTTGATTAGGTCTCTTTAGCTTTGTGCATAACTTTATTTTATTTTATATAAAATTTTCTATTGATTTACCAAAAAAAAATGTTTTGAATGGATTGCTCATATAGTTCAGTGAACTTGTTTACTAATAAAGATTTGCAAATTTATTTAAGTATTTTCATACTTTATTCTATGAGATCGACTACTTCTTTCGTAAGGAAAAATATATCATGTGCTAATCATTTTAGTTATCATTATAATTAAGAGAATGTCTAAATACTTACTTGAATCTTTGATGAGACCTTTACTCTTTTTTCATGCCTAAAGGTTCTAATGATCTACAATACAATACTATTTGAACAACGCAAGGAACTATACCCAGTTCATTAAAGAACTTATTGATCCAATTAATTATGTCCATTAAATAAAAAATGTATCATGGCTTACTAAGCAACCATTTCTACAGAAGAACCTTTCAAACTTAAAATAATATTATTCTAAGTAAAATATATCTTAATTAGCATTTACTTTAAACTTAATATCCATATATTATCATCATCATCATCATCACCTAGTCTGAAATCTCGCAATAAAGCAGGGTCTGGGGAGGTCTGATAGTACGCAGCCTTACCTCTACATAGTAGAGAGGCTGTTTCCGGTAGACCCACATACAAATGTGACAATATACGAATGATGCAGGTAAAGAAACAATTCATAAAACAGAAAATAAATGAAAAGACAAGTAATGAAGAAATAAAAGCACTAAATAGAAATAATAATAAAAATACTCAAATCTCAAGATATAGCTAAAATAAATGCAAATAACACTAAGAATACTAAACACAAATAATAATAATAATAATAATAATAATAATAATAATAATAATAATAATAATAATAATAATAATAATAATAATAATA
>JAOSBP010000204.1:13293739-13314062 GCA_027563825.1 Erythroxylum mucronatum
AAAGACATCAAGTCATCATCAAAGCTAATTCATTTAAAAGTTACAAATCATCGGAAAGCATTTTTAACATATTTATCTCACAACAAGTTGGTAGCTTACAACTCAAATATTAAAAAGTCACCCACCTTGATTCCTTTGGCTTTGCAATTGGTTACCTTGTCCTTCCTCAACCTCCAATTGCCTTATTTGACCTTAATCAAGGCATAAAAATCCTAATTAACACAAGATAGCAATGCTGGAAAATTTCAAGGAATGGAAAACTTGGCTTAAAACCTATCTAACTTTACCTAGCTTTACCTATACCTTTCCTAAGCCATAACAACCATAACCTCTCTCAATTTAATCAATTATTTTCGAAAATTCCAAACCTTAAAGCCTCCCACGGAAACTGATTTTGCTAAGCTTCCATAACCCTTCTTCTTTCCTTTACTCTTAACGAAACCTCTTAAACCTTCCTTTCTAAGCAAGAAAGGCAAAACTCTAACAAAAAACCATGAATTAACAAAAGATAACAATGCTGGAAAATTTTAAGGAAAGGGAAAACATGAAATTTATTCCCTATAACCTTAGCCAAACCTTATCTAAACCATTAGCATCAAAACCTATCTAAATAGCCAACAAATTTCGAAAATCCCCTTACCTATATGAAACCCACGAAAATCAGATTTTGCTTCAAAGGAAGATTAAACCCTTTCTTTTCTTATTCCCTCTCAAAGAACTCTTCCAAGCACCCTTGTTAAGCATGAAAGACAAAATCCTACCTATAAATCCAAGGAATTTCGAAACCCTTACCTTGAAGATGAGATCCACGAAATCCTTCTTTTGCTTCCTTCAACTCTTCCTTTCCACTTGCTTCTTGCATAAAACCCTTAAACTCTCCTTTCTCAAGCATAAAAACCTAAGCTTTTCTTTCTCTTCTTCTTCTTCCTCTTTGCCGAAACTCACTCTTCTCTTTCTCCTTTGGAATTTTCGTGAACTTCTCTCTCTTAGGCTTACTAAAATGAGCTTTCTTAAACTGAAAAACCCTAAGCAAAACCGTCCCTTCACTTTCCTCTTCTTCTTCTTCTTCTTCTTCTTCTCACATGGCCGAAAATCTTCTTTCTCTTCTTTGTTCTTGAAGTTTCGTATGCCTATCTCTTAAGACTTAGGAAATAACTTGATTTTTAACTTAAACCTATAGCTAAAACGACATAGCATCCCTTTCCCCCTTCAATTTCGTAAGCTTCTCCTACAAGACTTAAGTCTTGTCTTTTTTTTCATTTTTAACTAATTAACTTAATACTTAAGCCCACTAAGCCCAAATGCCATCTTTCCCTCCTTACAACTTGAATTTTACCAAATTTCCATCTTTCCCTCCTTAACACTTAAATTTCATGGGCTTCCTAGCAACCCACCATGTAAGTCCTTCCTTCTTCACTTAAATGACATTTAAAAGGGCTAAAAGCCCTCTTATTTACCTTAAGCCTTAAAACCACATACCAACTTCTTAATTTACCCTAACACTATCTTATTCTTATGCATTTATTTCTAGCAATTTATCAAAACTCTAATTTAACTCAAATCCCTTCATTTAATTTCTAAAATCCACACAAGCTCTAATTAAATTTAATCCCCCATTTAATATTTCTTAACATAAGCAATTAAAATCCTCAATTTTTATTCTAACCAAAAGAAAATTATTAATCTAAACCTCAAAATAATTTAAACATGCTTAATGCGAATCGGGGCCCAATAAAACGTATGCAATCATTCAAACTTTGGCCAATCCAATGTCAAGCTACTACACACATCATAATTAGTTTTCATCAGTGAACATAAACAAACTCAACTTATGAAACTATCATTCAAAGATAAGTATAAACTTACAATGGATTTTCCTTACGGAATTCACTCATTTCACTCAAGTGTTTATAAGTTATGTTTCGCTCAAAACTCCCTATAGAAAATCACACTACCATAGGCTTGCAAATACACCAATTCTCTTCTACAGTGATTACATGCTAAAATATATCAAAAGGGCTTTATTTGAGATTGTAATAAGGTGGAGGTTAAGGTGAGTCAAAAAGATTTTTAAAGGGGTTCTTCATAAGCAGTCATAAAGCACTAAGTATACAAAGGGACAATAAAATGTATTTATGAGAATTGTATGCAAAAAAACTAACTACTTAAAATTTATTATTGCTACTATACTTGATCCTTTTCTTTTTCTTTTTCTTTTTCTTTTTTCTTTCTTTCGCTTTTTTTGTTTTGTTTTTTTCTTTTTTCATACGAAGGACACAATAATTAATAACATCAGTTAAATACAATGTGCTCTATGCGTAGAAGTACCAATAAACTCATCTCAGAAAATAAAATAAAGCCAAAAGTCCTAAAACTAGCTAAATTAGTACTTTATTAAACTTGTGAATAGGTATGGCTAACGGGGTTTGATGTTTCAGACTGAGGTGTTTTTTTTAAGAAACAAAAGGGGTAAAGGCTCAAAGGGGTTTTCAAGGGTAAATAAGATAGGTGGGTCATTTAAGTCAAGGGTTAAAAGAAAAAGGATCTTAATCATTTCTATCTAGCATGCATCTAATAATAGATTCAAACTGGGTCAAAGCAAGTTCTGAAGGTAATCACCTAAGGGAGTATCACACACACAAAGAAATGTAATGACTTTTTGAATGGAGACATATAGGCTCAATGCTTCACATAGGCTCAATGGAAAATCCATTAAGCTTCTATACATTGCCTAATCACTCAAGCATCAATTTCTGAGTAAACTTCTGTAACCAACTACTTTAATCAATCAGCGTGATTCACCTTCTATTCAATTGGCCTAATTTGACTTCAAGCATGCAATTCAGTCTCATTCCAACTATTAAGATAGAATTTCATGGTTTAACACACATCACATGCAAATTAAAAGACAGAACAGAAAGAAAAATCAAAATATAAATGAACAAAGAAACAGTAAATTCAAAACACACAATCACACAAACATTCCATGTCCCCCCCATTTAATCTACATTGTCCTCAATGTACTCGCAAAAAAAAAACATAAGAAAATAAAGGTTTAAGAAGTTGCCCTGTTATTGCATCAAGGTGTTGGTGTAAATAATGAAGAAAGCGAGCTGGTTGTACTCCAATCTGTCCAATCTGCACTCCATGTGTTGTAGGAGTGCTAAAATAGTTGGATCACTTGTAGAAGATGTGTTGCGGTAGGAGCTGATTGTTGTGAAGTTATGTATATGGAGATGTTTGTAGTTGCAGTTCTTCTTCTTCGCCGATGCGAATGAGGAGCAGGTTGTACAGTCGATCCATGTGGGGTAAATGTGTATCCATTAGTTTCATCAGCAACTACAAGTCCCATCCTTTTCTATTGCAGTTGCGTGTTGTAGGAAGAATCTCGCCACTGTCTACTTCCACAGTCTGTTCTTTTTTCCACTGTTTCTACTTCTGTTTGTTTAGGGTCCTGTGCTTCCCTTAATTCTGGTTGTTGCTGCTCCTCATTTGTGTCGGAGGAGTCGGATTCTCTTAAAATTACAGGTGGTTGTGTATCTGTGGATAATGGTGTAGAATCTGCAAAAGAAGGTAATGCTGGACTGTCTTCAACATTGATCGGATTGGTTGAAGAACAATGTTGCTGCAATTATTTAGTGAGCCGTAGGGTATTGAGACGACTTGATCTTTTGGGTGGCATTAAACTGGGCTGTGGTTGGTGAGTCGTGGACAGACTTAAGAGGGCTTGGTGTGTGCTGGGACAATTTGTCAAACACTTGGTGGGCGTGCTACTGCAAAGTATAATGAAGCAAGGTTGCTGGAATTTCTGTCGTGCTTCTCTCTTGCGGGCAACACGTTTACAATGGAATCTCATAATTCCCATGTGCCGTCAACGAAAGTGAAAGTAAGGAAGGACATAATAGCAGTGAAACAGCTAAAGGGACGGCACCAGAAGCACTTGGCGGAAACAAAATTAAGAGATTTATTTGTCCAACCGACGTTACAGTGGAGGCTTAGAGAAGCAACAAAAAATCCCAGTGATCTTTGTAGCAACAGAAGAGAGAGTTGAATTCTCCCGCAAACACACCAAGAAGTGGGTGTACAGTAACCTGGACCAAGGACTTTAATTGTCCCATCAAGCTACAGCGTAAAAGTTGCGTGGTCTTTTTTTAAAATAAAAATAAATAAATAAAAATTAAATAACTTAAATTAAAATAAGTGGGGTTACGTGGATGCATGGTTAACACTCCATCAACGTTTTTTTAAGAAAAATGAAATGAAATAATAAATAAGAAGAATGAATCAACTTAAATTAAAATAAAGCTTGAGGTGCCTCTTAAGAGTGTTTCTTTGACGTGATATTAGCTAGACGAAAAAAATTTGTTGACTTACTCAGAGTAAACTGGCTCAGCCGATTCAATTCCTTCCGTAGTTTCAACCTATAATTTCTCATTATACGGTTTCAATCGGTGCCCATAACTTTAAACACTTTAAAAGTGTCTAAACTCTGAATTTCAACTGCACCATGTGAGAAAACATTAATAACAACAAACGGACCTTGCTAGCGAGATGGTAATTTACTAGGAAGGTGCTTTAGTTTAGAGTGATAAAGAAGGACTTTTTGACCTATGGAAAATTCTTTTCTAATTAAGATTTTCTCTTGAAAGACTTTAGTCTTTTCTTTATAGTTTTTTACACTCTCATAAAATTGTAATTTTCGATTAATTCCGTCATCCGTTTAATCCAAATTGCATTGTTTGACACCTTAGTAAGCCTTATGTTCCTATTCTACAGGTAAATGAGAAGGTTTTTCAAATACTAACTTGTATGGCGACATACCAATAGGAGTTTTATATGCTGTCCTGTATGCCCATAGCGCATTGTCTAAATGCAAACTCCAATCCTTCCTTTTAGGATTAACCACATTCTCCAAAATTGATTTGATTTTCCTGTTAGAAACTTCAGCTTGTCCACTTGTCTGGGGATGGTATGCTGTTGAAGTTCAGTGTGCAACACCATGTTTCTTCAGTAAAATCTCAACAATTCGGTAACAAAAATGAGTCCTGCGGTCACGGATTATTGCTCTAGGCACTCCAAACTTGACAAAAATATGAGACTTAACAAAATCAACAACAACTTTAACATTATTAGTATGAGTAGCCTTAACTTCAATCCATTTTGAAACATAATCCACAATAGCGAGAATATATGTCTTACCGAAAGATGAAGGAAAAGGGCCCATAAAATCAATTCCCCATACATCAAAAATTTCACATACTAGGATATTCGTGAGGTGCATTTAGTCTTTTGGCCCTAAACCACCTGTTCTTTGACATTGATCACAAGACTTGCAAAATATATAAGCATCATAAAACAATTTAGGCCAAAACAACCACATTTAAGCACCTTACGGGCTGTCCTTCTACGACCAAAGTGCCCACCACATGCAAAAGAATAGCAAAAATTCAATATAGAAGGGATGTTGGATCCCACTTGTTTCCGAAACCCAACTCTTTCTCTGATACCATCTATGTTGGATCCCGCTTGATTCCGGAATCCAACTCTTCAGAAAACATCATAAGATGTGAGCGTGCATAATACCCTGAATGGTTATTTCATTTAACCCTCACTAGTCATCATCATTCTCATAACGTCCCAAAAATTTACTCACAATTTGTTCAATGGTGTGCCCATACAAATCAATCACCATGCTCAAACTCATTTTTCCTATTTGTGAACAGAAGTTGGAAATCTTCAAACCATAATTTCAATTTGACTTCTTCAAAGAAATCATATCTGTAAGTCTCTAGTTTGGTTTAAAGACCACAAAGTGAGATTCTTCCTCTAAAAGGGTCAACAATTGCGATTGTATGAAGCTGTCCCGTGAATGTCCATTTAACGGACATGCATGTCCGTTTAACGGACATTGTCGGGCCAAAGTGTACTTTTTGACCCGTAAAGGTCCGTTAAACGGACATGGGGGTTTCCCAAACCCTTTCCAATGCTTCCTACATCTAATCTAACATTATATTCACTCATAATCTTCCCAAATTCAACTCTTCTAGTGCAAAATCGCTTCATAACAATCAAACACCAAAATTATCTCATAAAACTCTCAAATCTCAATCCATTTGATTCATCAAAACTGTTGGACCCCGAATCTTTCGGTAAGCTAGAACTGTTAAGAGGGAACTTATTGACAATTATTCATGTGTAAAGAAAGGAGAATTATTGAATTTGGAATGAAAAGAAAATATGGTTTAGATAGCCTAAAAATGGTATGGGTTTGTGAACTCTAAGATCAATTTAGTGATTGTGTGTTATGGGTTTCTCAATTGAAGAGTCAATTGATTTGGGGATTTTGTGTCTATTGATGAAGGACTTCAAGAGAGAGAGGAGCAAGAAGGGAAGCTTGTGGAATAAGTATAGCAAGGATTTTGAGGTGGGTTTTATGTTTATAAGTTGAATAATGAGCCAATAGCATGTTTTCAAAAAAATCAAGATGATAAAATGATTTCAAATTCATTGTTTTGAATGTTTGAGAAATTGCTTAAATTGTTGCTTATATTGCTCTTGATTGATTTGTGAAATTTGCTACAAGTGTGGTACATGAATTTTGATGATGCATTATGAATTATTATGCCATTGTGGTTGATGAATTATACATTGCTACATGAAAGGATTTTCAAAAAAAAATTCATGATTATGAAAATTAAGTTTCCAAGAATTTTGCCATTTGGGTAATCATTTTTCAAGTCATGAATTTCATGTTATGTGGGTTAGGGTAGTCCCTCAAGAACTGTCACGTGCACGTTGACCCATGAAATAGGCTTTGCCCGCCTACCCGCTAGTGGCACGGAGCTCCTTTTAAGACTCCTCACGTATACGACTACACAGGACCATTATATGGGAATGTGTAGTTTGTCATGAATCTGGACTTACCCAAAACCATTATGATGTGTTTATATGTTTATGAGGTGTGACATGTTTTGATGCATTCATGATTTATGAACACGTTGAAAAATGCATGAATTGTATTGTTTGTGTTTATGAGTACATGACAAGAATTTTGAAAGATTGAAAGAAACATGCGTTTTATCACTCAAAAGGAAAATTTTCATGATGAAGGACTTTTGAAAGGTTTTTGCTTGTTATTTTGTTATAAGCATGTTACCCACGGAGCTTTCGAGCTCACCCCCTCTTTTTCCCCCCTCTCCAGGTTTTGAGCAAGCGATCAAGTGATAGTGATTCAAGGCATGAATCCGGATTTGCATGTTTGGTTGTATTTTGAATTGATTAATGTAAACCAAGGCTTCAAGTGTAATTTGAGATTATGGGGTTTTGTATGTTTTGCAATTTAGGTATTGATATTAATTTTGTAATTGGCTTGGATATGCCATTGAAGTTGTAAAACTCTTGTTGTATGATGTTAATGAAATATGGATTGGCATATGGACATGAATTATGATTTGTGTGTGATGATAATGAATTGGGAAATAGTGTATAGATTGTTGACAAATTGGAATGTGAAATTGTGTATGATTGAGGTGGAGTTGAACTATGGGCTAATGAAGGATGAGCTTAAATTGGAATAAACATGAGTTATTGGCATATTTATATACAAGTGAGGCAATAGGGGAAAGAAAGATAGAATGAGAATAGAATGATTGTTAACAATGATATTGAGGTGTGTATGTGATAGCTTTGATGATAGTTATGTTTAATGATGAGAAATTGTGTTTTTGAGGAATCATACGGATCAAAGAATTGAGAGTTTGATTAGATAAAAATGGTGTTTGAATGTTTTAGAAGTGCTTTTGCATTAGAAGAAGTAAATTTAAGAAGTCTAAAAGTGTTTACGTTGTTAGGAAGGAGTTAGGAAGCATGAAAGAAGGTTTGAGAACTTTGGGGAAGCCCCATGTCCGTTAAACCTTCTAGGGCCAAAAAGGACCCTTTGTATTCCCCATGTCTGTTAAACGGACATAGGAGTCCGTTTAACTGACTTTCTCGGGTGAAAAATGCAGTTTGCCCAATTCATGTCCGTTTAACGGACATGCATGTCCGTTTAACGGACATGCACTGGAAAGATGATGGATTTTGACCCTCTTAGAGGCCGAATCAGGTTTTGTAGTGTTCATAAACGTTTTAGATCTCGAAGTTATCTTTCCAATGGTACAACAACGAAAGCAATCCAACATTTGTAGTGAAAGTTATGGCATTCGCGCCAAGAGAGGTTGAAATTGATTTTGGGTATGAACATGGTTTACTCTTTTGGGAATAACTCCCTCATCCGACCTCCAAATGAGGTGATTCTTAGACCAATGGATTCATAAGACATTTAGGTATCTTTCCATGAAAATGGGTACCATTTTAAGTTAAATTGAGAGAGTTTGCATTAGAACAAGTGAGAGGTCAGATAGGAGAGCATGATTAGGGTATGAGCACGCATTGGTGTTTTGATGATATCTTGAGTTGTAGAACTCCAATTGAGGTCATTCTTGCTTCAAATTAAACAAGAGACTTAGAGCTATAATTTATATGAAGAAGTCAATTTGAAATTCTGATTTGAAGGTTTCCAATTTCTATTCGCAAGCAGGCGAAATGAGTTCAAACATGGTGATTAGGTAGCATGGGCACACCATGGAAGATTTGTGAGTGAATTTTGGTATGTTATAAGATTGAAGATATATTCATGATGTCTATTAAGGGTTGAAATGGATTAAGAATGAAAAAAAAAATTAACCCTCCAAGGTTATATTCACACTCCCGTTTCATGTTTCCGAGTAAGCTCAAGGCTTAATGGTTTAGCAAGAGAGTTGGGTTCCGGAAGAGGGATCCAACAAATTAAAAATTAGTAATAGAGCTTTATATATCATTAGTCACGTTTAAAAATATAATGATATTTTAAAAACAAACTATACCATCATTTAGTTAAATGGGTCAAAATATAAATATAATTCATTTCTTTAATAAGATAGCTACTTATATTGGTTGAGAAGGAGGCACTACGACAAAAAGTGCTTTAGGCAACAGACAAAAGCGTAGCCATAAGTACAATTACCATTGCATTTTTATTAAGGCAATAGAATTCATATCGTTACAAGACATGGCATTGTAATAAGTATAAGGCAATAATTTTTTTTATTAGGCAACAAAATAAAAAAAATGTTGCTTTAAGTTTTGACTAAGGCAACACATTAGTTTCAATCTATTGTAACAATGTTAAATAGATTATTTCAAAACTTTTAAGTCCTTGTAAGGCAACAAAGTGAAATTTTTTAGGCAACAATTTGTAACAATAAAAGCAACAATTTATTCTTTCATTATCAATATTATTTACCGTAAAATCAAACTCTTGTCATTATGTAAGCAAAATATACATTAAAAAATATAGATATTAATGTACATCTTAATTGCGTAGTACTATCAAATGTAAACGACAAAGAAACAACATTTATATATAATATATAGTCTATAAGGAATTGTAAAATATCATTAGCTAAAATATTGATCTACAATATTGTCCTCCATTCTTTATGGAATATAAGTGAATTAATATAAATGCTAAACAAAACTAATATATATGGGCACTCCAAAATCCTTCACCAAGTACCTCATTGTCCACTCTTAATCATCACCATCCTATAAAAAAGGAAAGAAAGAAACAAAAAGTATATTATAATTGTAAAACTACTATGCTCACAAACAAGTTGATATATCTAAAAAATGGAATACTAATTACTTCATTATAACCTTAATTTAATCAAGACAAATAATATAGTCTAAAAAATAACAACACATTAATTCAATTTTTTATAAACAAATTTAGAAAACATAAACATAAGCAATTAGTCTTAACAAAAATGATAACAAGATGATAGACAAGAACAATGAATTAAGGAAATGAAATCAGCCTAGTTTCTAAAAAAGAACTTTGAGAGTATAACTTTGATCAGGTTTTTTTGATGTGTGTAATTTTTAATTAATTAACCTCGATAATTCACAAGCGCACAAGTCGTTCGCGTAATACCTAAGGTGTTGATCCCACAAGAAGGGATAATCTAATCCTAAAATCTAAGGCTAAAACAAATCATAGAAATTCAAAATGTAACGAAACTAAAACAAGAATTCAAGTCACTCAATCAAATTAATTCAAGAACCAATCATAAAAATATTAACAATTTAGCAGTTGAAACGCACACTCAAGAATCAATCTAAGGAGTTACAAATTAAGGGAAAAGGAAATTTTACCTATCTTTAACGCTAAACTAATCGATTATGAATTACTGGATTATTGGCTCTAGACGATCCTAGGGTTGATTACTCTCTCTCAAGATATAACCATTAACCTAATTAGATTATGGAAGTTGCAATTTCTAAATTAATAACCTATCCAAAACCCTAATTAGATCTGAAGTTGTCTAATAAACTATCAGAAAACTATACAAGATCTCTCTTCGCACAATTTACCGATTTGATTTAATTATTGTTCTATTAAATTACCTAACTTTCGTTAGCCCAATTTAATTATTTTCATTCGATTCACCCTCACAATTTATTATCGAATTATGCACATTCAAAATTAAATCACAATAAATCCAAATATCATATAAGAACCAGATTTCATTAAATCAAAGATAAATCCCTAAAGGTGAGTTTAGAACATCAACAACATCCAAAAATCCTATCATCAACTGTTATTATAATTTTATACAATAATAAAGCTAAAATTAACAGGAAATATGAATTGAACGGACGACAGGAGGTAGCGACGTCGGGAAACTCCTGATTCGAAAAGTACATCGAGTCAGCTTCTCTTTAGGGTTTCTCTAAAAGTGACTGATGCAAAAGCTTCTCTTCTCTCTTTGTCTTATTATTTAAATACCTATTATGTTTTAAGCACCCTAGGATTTTTCGGGATCCAAAAGGTCCGAAATCTCTCAAAACTTGACGTTTTTTAGTGTTTACACGTCTGTCCGATGCAGGCCACGATCGTGGGCCACATCCGAGCCTTCTGCCATGATCATGGCAAGCAGGCCATAATCGTGGCATATGGGTCACAATCGTGGGATAACTTCAGTGCTTCTATCATGATCATAGCTTATTGTGCCACGATCGTGGGCCGTTATTTCAGCCTAAATGTCTCATAAACTTCTTTGTTTTTTGATGTTAACCTTGAAACACTAACAAACACATCAAAGTACCTAAAAAACATAATAATTAAGCTCAAAGACTTGTACTAACCTATAAAAACACTTAAGCACAAATAAATAACAAACTAACACAATTCTAACCTAAACACATACTAAACGAATAAATTAACAATTGAATACATATCAAACTAAGCCCTAAAACATGATGCAATTCACACTTATCAAACTTTGAGAGTATCACAATAATATAATCTTGAGGTTTCCATTGAACTTGAAACATTTAATCCATTTAAAACAGAAAATTATGTAATCTATGATAAGAAACACCTTAAGCAATATAGAAATAAACTAGTCACTTGTGTTTATGACAAGCAAACAACTAGTCCCATAATATGCCCCATGATGTCACAACTCCCACAACCATAAATGAGAAGAATAAAAATATAAAAAGTTGTTATAAAAAATGATTTTACTTGTTCATACAATAAAAATCAAAGTAGTTATTTTCTTCACAGGATAATAGTTCAAGGTTGCTATAAGCTTACTACAATAGATGAGCTCCTGGAAGTGCAGTTAAAATCAAAAGATTAACTTGAAGGACCACAAGGAACTGTAATTGACAAAATGCTCTCGGAAGGCACAATATGGCCACACGAGAAGAAATGAAGCTTAACATGTGATTTCTTAGGAAAGTCGCTCCCTTATTTCTTTTATGGGTTGCAGGGTTTCCCCAAGCTAGTATAATCACATAAGCTTCACTAGTAATCTGTAGAAGTTAAATGAAATTCACTATTTGGAATATCATCATCTAAAGGCAATGACTGAATATAGGCACACTTCAACAAAGTAGCGATATGATAGAGTCAACTTGTGTGCATTTTGAATGTGAACGAACATTTGTTTGAAGTATACAAATGTTACGAATTCCTAAAAAGTGAAATGTGAAAAGTATTCTCAATAAAACTCGGTCAACTAGAAAAAAACATAAACAATTAGCAGAGCAAAAAACAGATAGATGACAATTACATTATGCATGTCATGTAAAGAGAAACAGAACAAGATTCAAATTTGTACTACATAGTATAGAAAAATCGATGTGTGGAACGGAAATATAAAGTAAGAAACGACATTTAATGCCATTAGAAACAACATTAAGAATATTCAAAGATTAATGCTAAGCATAAATAGAAGACTTGAAGTCCCATAAGAATAGAAGACATGCATTTATATTCAATCAACAAATATTTCTATATCAATGATCTACGAAAACAATTTCAAACTTACACAAAGATTTGTGTCCTTTCGAGTAGAGCGATACTCATTTATAAATGTGGAGGCATCACTGAACAACATATCTAGAAAATACTCAGTTGTACAAGGGAATACATCCTAAAAGAAAAAGCTACAGATCATACAAACTAAAAAAGATAGCTTATAAAACTCAAGAATGGGTTGCAGAAATAAAATTAGCTTATCTTAAGTTGCAATGTTAAACAGGAACACCATAAGTAAATTTGTACCTGTTTTGGTCCTTAATCTTGAGCAAAGTTGGACTAATGAGTTGACAGATTGTTGTTCCACAGTAAATTCCAAGATCTATCAATGGTGTAGTTGTATGTGCTTATTGAGTGAATATCTATGTATAGTTGCACGTGCTTATTGAGTGTTAGTATGTAGAATATGTGCAACATAGTAGAATATGTAATGTGTTTTCATTTTACATGCAAATTATGTGCCATGCTCGGTACTTCTTTAATTGGAAGTTCAGTTAAATAATAGCCCCTTACTTTATAATATATTGTGTTCTGCTACAGGTTAGCAATATCTCTTCTGACTTGATCATTGCTTGGTATGCTTCTTTAGAAGCCTCCTATCTTGTTGAGATATCCAGTGGAGATTATGTTAATCATGACTCTATCCAAATATCTAACACTTGTCTATGCACTTTGCCTACACATCCTTTTGTTGAAAATGGAGCACAACAATTATAGCTACTCCCCATTCCCACATTAGCGTATCAACTTTGTCAAGTTAGATATTCTTTTCAAATTCTCTGGCACTAATACTGTCGCCATGAGCTAGTAATTTAATCACATATTGATTATATAACACGTTTAGGAGATTTCACTTTTACATATTTATATAAGTTTGTTCCTGGATAATCTATTCTCTACCACCAAAAGTCTAGTAATTAACTAACCAAGAAGAAGAATTACTTGTAGATTTATTAAATAAATAGCACTAAACACATTATTTGCAAACTTGTTTAAACTTTTTCAGTAAATAAAAAACATTTGCAAAATCTTCAATCTACTAATCTAAATTGCTTAACTAGTATCTAGTTTAGGATTAATGATGCCATAATAAGATGCACTTATCCAAAAGTTCCATACAGAGAACGAAGAAAGTAACACAAATAGAGACTCTTAGACGATGTCGAAGTAACAACCGATCATGTAATCAGAAATCAACATGTAGAAGGTTTTTAAGATCAAAGAACAATGGAATTGCTTTAGTTGAGTTCCAAGAACAACAGATAATCCTTTTTTTTAACACAATAGAGAATTAGAAAGAAAAATAACAAGAACTTGTAATTGTGCGTTAATAGAAGTTGATAAGGTGTTTTTTTTTACATATGTCAGAATACAAATAAAAAGAGGTAAGAAAAGAGTGCACCTCATATGAAATTTCATCAACGAAATGAGTGATCTAAATAGAGAAATCTTGAAAATTCCTGGTTCACTGATGAAGGTACCAAAGGGAAATCATGTTAAAAAATTTGACGTCGATTTAGTTGTGACATTTTCAAACTTATCTTCTAGTTTCTTTCTCGAGAAAATAAGAAACTCTATCGTCTAACTCCTAACTGGGGATACCATTGGGTTACTTTTACACATGCGTCTCTAGTATAAATTCAACTAGGTCATGTGTTTGGAGTTTGGAGTAACCTTAACCATATAGACTTTTATTTTCGGCTGACTTTAATTGTTGAAATGGAAAATTAATTCTTAAAAAATAAATAATACAGACAATATTATATTCACTTAATACTTATAATCCTCAAATTATTCTCATGATTAATTATGTTATCAGATATTATAACTATAGGAATTGTAGTTTGTAAATAGAAATTAAAACTATAGCAACAATTCCAAACATTGCATATATAAGATTTTATTGCAACATCAACAAGTCAACATATTGCATACATAAGATCTTATTGCGAGATTTTTTTAATTTTGTTGCCTTTTCTTATATATAGCAACAAATTATTATTTTTTTGCTTTTTAATATTATTAAAGGCAACATTTTAAAAATTGTTGCATTATATTAATTTTTAACAACACCTTTTTAAAATGTTACAAACATATCATTTGCCTAAAGTAATTTTTGCCATAGTGATGAAATTTTTCTTCATGGCTTATGGGATTGACATATAAGAAATAATTAAGAATGATCTCATATATTAATAAAACTATAGTGAAAGATGAGGTACTTATTAAGGTTTTTAAATAAAAGAGTGGGTATGATGATATCAATAAGAGATTGATTTCTTTGAGTATAAGAAGGTGCATGTTTTTTTATGCTCTATGTAAAATCAGTTCAATAAAGTGTTAATATGTGTAATGATCATGACTTATAGCATTCATTTAAAGTCATATATGAGGGTACTGGTTAAGTTAGAGAGAGTAAAATAAGCATGTTAGCAAACCAATACGAATTGTTTCACATGAGACATAAGAAGTCCAACTCTAATATACACACATGACTCACTAATATCATAAATAGCTTGAAAGGTATTGGTAATACCTATATTGATGTTAATTATGAGAAAATTACTTAACGCCTAACCAAAATTATGAGAGGAATAGAAAAATATCATTCAAGAAGTTAATAATTTGAACACCTTACTACTTGAAAAGTTGATTGAACCATTCGTAATATAGACTAAATGTGTTGGGGTTTCGTAGGAGAATTGGACATTCTAGTTGCACGTCTCAACAAACCACAACCTTTAATAAACTACCAATTATGAGTCAAATAGGTAAGTAAGCCAAAAGCTCTTTTATAGGTAAGAATTGGTAACTTTGTAAAAGGCTTTTACAAATTTTATGTAATGATTTATTTTCTCTATTTAGAGTGCAAGTTAGGTGAAAAAACATTATGCATTTGTCATTATAAACAACTATAGTAGATTTACATAAATATTGTTTCTTACAAGCAAATATAGACCTTTTAATATGTTTGTTAAGTATGGTAAAGAGAGTTCAAACTGAAAATAAAGTCTCCATTACATTCTTCAAGAGTTATCATAGTAAAAAACAATAGAAGGAAAAGCTTAAAATTTATATAGAGATAATTTTACCTTTGTATTCTTAGTTCATCAAATCCCTTAATAAAATATAATTTTTGAGAAAAAAATATGATATTAAAAGAGATAATTAGAATCATAACCAATGATTATAACTTCCCAAAATAATTTTTAGTGAAAACCATAAAACTCGTATGTCACATTTCTAATAGGGTCTTAGGATGGTCATCGAATAAAAATCCATATGGATTTTGACATGAAAATTTACTATGTAATGTTTAATTGCAAATGTTACAACTTGAACACCAAAGACAACCTAAGTAAAATTAACTCTAATGACAATCAAAGCATCTTCCTAGTCTGTACATTAATTAATACAGCACATAATCTTTGATAGAGAAAAAGTTCTATCAATGAGGAGCCAATGCATGTTATCTATTTTATGAAACTAATCACACATCTTTTAAAAGGAATATCATGATTATAATCTTGTGTGAATTTTAAAGAAATTGGATTAGTTGTACCTTAATGAACAAGAAGATTTACATTAGGAGACATCATAAGAGCAAATTAAAAAAAAAACTATTAGATTATATGGCGAAGAAAGGAAAATTTTTAAAGAATGAAAATACAAAAAGATCCATGGTTGAAATGATATTTGATATTATGCTTAAAAGGGTAACAAGAGATTGTTTCAATCGCTAATCATTTTAGTGCAACAACTCAAAAGAACATGGCATAATAGCAACTCTTCGTGACATTGAAGGAACGTTATAATGTTTGAACTTTAAAAGAAAATTAAAGAATAGATATAAGTCAAGAAAGTGTTAATCTACTATATACGCATAATCTCTATTTTCTAATATTATTTCTTTATTATTATGACTAATTTGATTGAAATTATGGAAATTAAATATTTTATGGATATAAATTTATGCGGTGTTTGCATAATTACTTGAAGGTCCTTTTTTGTAAGTATCTAGTTCACCCCTTTGTAAAAACAATCATAATTCAAATTGTCTTACATTGAATATCACAATGTTTTCCAATTGAATCCTCAATATGGTACTTTATAGTTTCTTTAGGATATGTTTGTTTCCCTTTTGTTTCTTAGTTTTATGTTTTTGTTTTTAAATTTAGTATTAAAAAGTATTTATGTTTGAAATTTTGGTTTCTATATTTAGTGTCTTTCAATTTTCAAAATTTATGAAAACCATAAAAAATAATTTTTGTTTTCTGTTTCTCCCCTTTATAATCTAATTTACTATTAACTAAATATATATTATTTAATTATCTAATGTATTAATTATTAAGAGGAATTATGAATAATTTAATTTAATATTGTAATTAATTAATTAAAATTATGAATAATTTAATTTAATAATTATTATTAAATGTTAATAAATTTAAAATATCTTCCAAATAAATACTTTTCAAATAAGAATTAAAATATATTTAAAATAAATATTGATTTATAAATAAAATTTATTTTTAAATTGTTTATCTTAATAAAATGTGGGACTTTTGTTGATAATTTATTAATAAATATTATTTAAAATAATTTATAAAATATGTAATTATCTAGGAAAATATAACTATTTCAACATTAATAATGTTTTATTTGAAAGAAAAATAAAAATTAAAAATGACAACAGAAAAACAAAAATAAAACCAAACAACCCCTTAATTCAAATCTTTGAGTGTTTAGTCTCAGTCCAATAATGGTATAATTTTGCAATGCTTTGCATAGTTCAACATTAATAATTTTGCAATGGTATAATCAAGTTTTTTCATACAATAAGGTATAAGGGGGGAAACCCGTCAATCCAGAAGTAACAATAATAGATTTGAAGTAAATCTGTACAAATAGATGGTACATAAAAAAATATCCACCCCACCTAAGAATCGTGAATTCCGAAATCCATTCTATATACGGAAAGCTCGTCAAATTCCTTTATGGGACTAAAGCAAAAACAGCTCAAGAGAAAGGCAGCTCTGATTTTAAAGGCCTGGAAGCATCAACAGGTTGCATTGAGCTGCAAATATAGTACGAAAAATCAGAAATAAAAGCCGTGGAAAACAGAAGCTCTATTATTACCAACTTGAAAGAGACGAGGAAGAAGCCAGGAACCAGCTAAACAGGGATTTTAAGTGATCCCGACTATAAGTCTAGGCTTCCTAGTGTAACTGGGATTATACTCTTATCTACTTCCGCTTGATGGGAAAATGGCAGCTCTGATTTCACTGCCGCAAGTAATGAATGGAAATCGTCATGTCCTGCTGGCTTCAAGAACGTTAGCACATTATCACCACTTTCAAAGTGCAAACACTGCATTTTTCTCCTCTGCATCTCATCCTTCACTCTCTGAAAGAAGAAAAAGGATAGAGTTCCTCAATGAGGATTCACTCACTTCACCATGAATGGCAATAAAGAAGAAGACATAATTATAGCCAAAGTGACAAGAAACATGTAGCATCATAAGAAATTTTAGAACCCCACCATTTTCTCCTTTTCAAAACCACTTCCATAATTAACAACTTAAGAAATTTAGCTACGTGACAACTTTTTGAAGGTAACATTACCCGCCAGTTTGCCTTCGGAAATCAAATAACATTCTGGTAATTCACATCCCATGTAAACACAGCCCAGTTATTTCTTATCCTAATTCCCTCACCATGAAAAGAGTCTAGCTTGGTCATGTGTCTGATGGGACTTTGTTTCTTTTACAGCCTAGTTGATATTCTTTATGTAAACTCTCTCCAGAGGACACTTTGAATCTGATCATCTTTCACTATATATGCCAACATTTTAATTCCGTGAAGTCAAATTTGACCAATAGAACTGTATATAGAGAAGCATCTGCTTCTCTAGAACCTAGGCCCGATATGTTGACCATAATCTGTTTGAACACAGCCCACGCAGAACTAATAACACAAAGAAAACATACTCAATGCAAATGCTGCAATAATTTGGACTGGATCATGAGATGAATGCAAAGACCTAAAGAAATAAACTACAAAGTATAGAATCAAGGAAACAACTTTCATGTTTTTGATCATGTCAGTGGTTACACAAGTCTTCTCGTTATTCAAAAACACGTCAAGGCTCACATACCAGGAGCACAGATGTAGTATTATTTGACAGTGATCGGAAATCACAGCAGCACAGCCAAAGGTGAACTACTCTATGACTCTTTATCATCATCTATTCCTATTCCAAACTAGACAGCTTAGAAGCAATTGAAAGCCGTCAGTTAACCTAAATATAAGTTTCACAATAAACAACATCGACTAGCTTCTAGCACCTGAAATGCCAAAACAAGACTCAAGTAACAGAAAAAAAAAATCAGAGAAACAAACCTGCAACAACCTCGAGTTAAAATTGGGCAATCCAAGTTGTTCAACAGTAAGAGAACCAAAGAAATTCCCCAACAGGGCAGCATCAGAAACAGGCAATCCCTGAACCAAACCAGCCACAAGCCCACCCAAGAAACTATCTCCTGCACCAGTAGGATCCTCTTGATTAGCCAGAAACGGAGATATTTCCATCTCACCGTCTCTCCAATAAAGCTTGCAACCCTCTTCTCCATTAGTCACCACCACACAACACCACTTTCTCACCTCCTCCAAGTCCATAAACACCGCCTCATCGGAAGAAGCCTTCAACACCCCTATTCGTTTCAACAATGGATAGAACCTTGTTTCACGTAAATTAACCAGCTTTACAGTCCCATCAACATCATCAAACTCTCTAATCAAAGCCTGAATATCAATCAACACCACCTCGCAAATATCGAGCATGTTCTCAAGCGTCTCGGGAGATATCTCCCCGCCAACACCAACCGCCATACCGTACTCGAACCTCGTTTTGGGTAGATCCGATGGCGCAATAGAGTCACAAGTGCAGACCCGTTTGAGGACCCGATCTCCTTGGCCATTTTCGTGCATGCCGTCATCAAAATAGGCATGAAAGACCGTAGTTTTGGAAGTGGGTATCACAATTGGGGCTAGATTGATTTGGTATCTGAAATCTTGACCCACTTTGGAGACCAAATCGCAGGAAATGGATAAGCCGTTAAGAACCCGGTAAATAAAGGAGGAGGCGCCTCCGAGAGACTCGCCCTTGACAGCGTCGTTGTGAATCAAAATGTCATGGCAGTAGTTGCCTACAACCAAAACACGGCGGCTTGGAGGTTGGTGCTGGGTTGTTCTTACCATTGTAAAGAAGCAGCTGTCTTCAAATGAATATTGAGGTCAAGAGGACTAAAATGAATGACATAATACAAAAACCAAAGACCGACAGAGTAAAAGCAAGCCCAGGGAGAGAGAGAACGATATTTGAAAAAGGCTTGAGAGTTTTCGAAAGCGACAGAAAGAGAGATTGTTTGGATATATATATGACGAAGGAAATGAGTAGCAGAGAAGCCAAGGCCAAATGCAGCAAAGGAGATGAAACTCTCTGGCGATGGGACGGGCAAGCGACGGATCGTTCGGACCGCTGCACGCGTTCGTGTTGGATTAAGCCTTTGGACGTAAGGAAAGTAAAAGAAAAGAAAGCAAGATAATTGCAATTTTTTTTTAATTGATGACACAAATAAGTAAAGAAAAAGTGAGAGAATGGAGAAGAATAAGATAAAAATTTGGACCAAATATATTTCTTATCAAATTGGTAAAAAAGGAGAAGAAATTCAAGACAAGATAAGCCTAATATAAGTAAATTACCATTGTATCCTTATTTAACAAAAAAGACACAGTCACAGTTTCCACGCATAACACAACCTCCTGCCTTTCTTCTGCACAACTCCCGCCTGCCTTTCTTCTGCTGTTCTTTTGCACAACTCCCGCCAAGGAGGTAAGGTTTTTTCTACCGGTAAAG
>JAOSBP010000204.1:13314162-13324624 GCA_027563825.1 Erythroxylum mucronatum
AAAGCTTGACCTTGATGTGTGCCTTCGCTACAAAGCTTATGATTTTCTAACTGCAAGTTCCATTAGGGTGAGAAATTTTTTTGGCTATCCCGAGCAGGAGCGTAATAATTATTTAATGCATATGATGAGTAGCACACCTGTTTCGAAAATGGAATGAAAATAAAATTGTGGGTAGGTGATCATTTCATTGCAAATTTTTTTGAAATGGTAAAGCCTAATTTGATATGCTAGTTTTTTTTTGTTTAATCTGCTAACGTTTATTTTGTTTAACTTATGGTGATGTTTATTTGCAGATCTTTTGCTTATGGAGGAGTCATGGCTATGTTGAATTGGAATTTTTTGCTTATGGACTAATACTAGTGCAGATTTTTAGCTTATGGAGTAAATACAAGTGTAGATTTTTTGCTTATGGAGTAAATACTAGTGCAGATTTTTTGCTTATGGAAGCCATGGCTGTGTTGAAATGGAATTAACAAAACCTTTATCTTTTGAAAAGCAGAACAAAGGCTTTTCAAGTAGATTTGATGAGCTTTTCAATCAAATATCGTCAGTTGATATGTTCTGCTTCATTTGAGCTAGTTTTCATTTCTCTTTTCCTTTTGCTTGTAGTTTCTTTTTTGTTTATCCTGTTTTCGTTATCGGAAGACAAGACTCTGCATGGAATACTCTCTATTATTGTGATAGCATTCCTTTTTCCTTTTTCCTTTTCCTTTTTCATATTTCCTTGATAAGTTTATGTTACTCGTTCTTATATTGTACGCGTTTCAATTCCTGAAATCGGTGCTAGGAATAACAATTGGTGCGTGTTTCGTTCTTAAGCAGGTCATGAGTACTTGTTAAGAGGTGCTTCCTCTTTTGGTTGTTGAAGAGCAAAAAATGTTATGTACTGATTTCTACCTCTTATTCTCGACTTCGATTCCTAGTCTTTGTTGTTTAAACTCCAATTTCCTTTTCATTTATGTTCTTTTGGAAAATAAAAAAGTTCATCTGTAATTCACATCCTCTTATGGAACAAGTGGGGGGCTTCCTCTCTCTTCAAAATATGAATGTTTAAATTCTAAACCATGTAAATATACATATAGTTATATGTAACTTGTTTTATTTTAATTACCACAGAGAAGTTAACATAAAAACAATTTCTATATGTATATTTACTAAACAATTTCATAAAAACAATTTCATAGCAAAAGATAAACAAGTTCTATAATCAAGTGCATAAAGGTCTCAAAAAATTCTTTTGTCTAATATAAGTTTCAATTCACTTTTTTGATAAATTAGGAAAACAAACAAGGGAAAGGAAATCCTATTTCTCTTATATTCTTTTCTCCTCTTTTCTCCTCAATACCCTTGTGCAAGTAAGGATCTAAACAAAGGCTAAGTTGTTAAACAAAAGAAACGATAATTATAATGTTCTCCTTAGGAGAAACAAAAAATATGTAACGTGTGTACAAGGTGGTTAAACTATGGAAAGATTAACAACAACACTAATAATTTAGCCAAGCCTAATGGATGGATGCATGGAGAGGGACATAGGGTGGCATACGAAAACAGAAACAGAAGAATTGATCCCTTAAAACCACCTTATTCCATTCTCTCACATTGATGCTTATGGATGGATGGATGGATGGAGATGGCACAGAGTGGCACACGAAAACAGGAACAGGAGAATTGATCCCCTTAAAACCACCCTACTCTACTCTCTCACATTGACGCAGGAGTATAGTTGACAGACTCTAATGTACTCACAACTTGAAAACATACTAGGTTCAACATTTAATGGATAGATTGATGGAGAGGAGCACAGGGTGGCACACGAAAATGGGAATAGCCACCCTGTGCCCAGTTTTAAGACTTCGTCACAAGTGCTTAATGGCTAATGTCCCACGTACCACCCGCCTTTGTAGTTCCAAGAGTTAAGTCACTATATGTGTGGTTATAAAGTCAAAGCACATTTCTTTCATCCATAGTCCAGATTCCGTCTGATAGCCATGCTAAGGGAAACCTTGAGCTGTCCTTTATTGACCATTATGTACTCCTAGTCTTGGGTTGAGTCTTAAAGCAACTCAGTTACTCTTTTATGATTAAAAGATTACAGGTTCGAGTCACAGAAATAACCTATTTGTAAAATAAAAAGGATATAATTAATGTTCCTACCTTAGACCTCATAAAGCTAAGAGCCTTGTGCATTAGGATTATTGTTGTTTTTATGTATTCCTAGTCCGAAATTAAGTTGCCTTTACACTCACTTTTAAAGTTTTTAAAAAGTGTAAAGTCATCTTTCTACCATTGGCAACTACCTAAGATTTGTGTCCTTATTGCATAAGTCTTGAATTCTTCTTCAAAGTTTACCTGTGTACTTACATTTGAAGAATAAATGATATCTAGTTTTACTTTCATCATTATAAAGGATAGATTGAGCTTCTTAAATACGAATGATACATAGCTTCTTAAACACGAATGATACATACTACTGATATTTTAAAAACTGGACCAAAAGTTAAACCAATAAGACAAGAGGTTTAATGTCTAAAAGATTCAACTAGTATTAGACCCTCATAAAATTGGCTAAAGATTGAATTAAATTAAAGAATTTAAAATATGATTGAAAGAGATTGTCCTTACCCGTTGAAGAATTTAAAGTTTAATTAAAAAAATTGTTAAATGAAAATTAATTGATTTATTTTAGTTTGTAAGAAGCTATTAATTTACGAAAATTGACTGATTAATTAATAAATTTGTTGGTTTTTAACAAAAAAGTTATTAAAGTAAATCAAATCGAAAAGTTAAAAACTAACCCAGAAAGTTGGACATTTGAAGATTTCTTTTTATTGAACCGGTCAAATCGGTTAAGTTTTTTAATCATTGCCTATTACTAATGTAAAGGCATTTTAGAATCCACTAATCGCCTTTTTTATAATGTTAATTCTCAGTAAGGATTTAGAATACAATTTTACATTTGTGTCAGACCAATAGAGACTATAAGAATGTTAAGGGATGCCTAACTTGGCTAGTGGATGACCAAGGTAGATCTAAGGGAGAATGGACTAAGTACCTTATATGCTTGGGCGTGTGCATACATAGGATATGCAAGGAAGAAGTAATAGATGCTTCAAAGGATTAGAGAATCCGAATAGGTGGTCTAAGGGTAGTGTTTATTCTCGATAGGGGAGTAATTGATTTAGAATGAAAGTGCAAAAACTTATCAACCAAGCGTCTTAAGGGCTTGGAAAATGTTTTAAAAATCATTTATTATGAGGAGGCTAGGAAGATCTTTAGAATTAGAGTGAAGATGACAAATAAGCTGATATATGAATATGAAAATTTGAAGTTGAAGAACTAAAAGGACAATTAAAGGAAATCACAATGCATGTAAAGTATAACTAATAATTTTCGTTCATTAACAAACATTGTAGGAGCTTATTCAATACAAAAAGAAAGGATAACACTTACGGGAGAGAAGCATTAACAAGGATAATGGATAATTGCTTATCAATATAGTAGCTTGGTCCTATGGAAATATTCTGGTAATCATTACTACTTATTCTGGCCTCAAATAACCCCTGCAATAAAGGGAACTTGAGTATATGATGCATGTAGTATAGAACATCAAGTAGGAAGAGTTTACAAGAAGGTGATTACTAGAGTGCTATAGCCTTTCCTACATCTAAATTGAAGATAGGACAAATGTATTTAAGTGGACCTTGACAAGCAAAACATGTGGCCTTATATAAGTTTTGGTCTTCTAGTTGAATGAATTATCTTTGTTGATAGGGTGGGACTACTTTTAATGTACTTAATTGTTGCTACATGTCTTGTATGTAATCTATTTTCTCAATATATTAATGGAATCCTTTAATTTATAAAAATAATATATACTGAACAAGTAAAATTGGAGAAATGGGAGCTTTTGACTCTACCTAGTATAGCTAATATTTTCCTAACCATTAATAAGAGAATGAAAGTTGTTTTTAAAGGATTCTATTTAAACCAGACTAATTTACTCTAGTGTACTTCTATTTATGTTAATATGAGTATGTCATAGCATAATTTGTTATTGTAGACTCCAAGAGTATGTATAAGCTAATGGAGTTTGTCCTCTTATTACATGCAAGGTCTATAGTTTGGAAGTAAGCCAAGGAAGCTAAAGGATCCTTTAATCCTTAAGTACCAATCATTATGCTTTATAACCACTTTTACTTTATCATAAGGATACAACATATACTTCAATTGTAGTATCTCTGGAATTGAAGTAAAGAAACCCTCTTACACTCCAACTTTCATACCATAACTATTTAGTTTTGCCATTTTTAACCTTATATTTAATCTCCTAAGTTAGTTTCCTTATTAATTCAAGCATTTGGTGCATGGTCCATGAAGTATCCACTTTAGGTTTGATTGGCTAAAAGCTTTTGTCCCTATAGATTTTCCTTGTTAGTGAAAATCCTCCAAATTATCTTAGTTAGGAGCACTTTTTTGGTTATCTTCATAGACCATACTCCTAGTCCTTCTTCCTCCTTAAATAGACCAATTTTAGACTATTTGATTGTTGCTAAAGATGCCTTATATTGATTCCCTATCCAAAAAAATTTCATCATAAGTCTTTCTATATCTCTTATGATCTTCTTAGTAAGTACTATATGAGATAACCAATAGGTAAGGAGATTGTACAAAATAGTTTGGATAGGTTGGAGTCTCCTAGTAAATGTCAAAAAAATTTACTACAATGTTTTATCCTTATTTCCATCATGTCAAATAATTCTTAGCAATCTCTTGTTTAAGCTTCTTGGAGGAGAAAGGAACCCTTATATAAATGAAAGGGGCTCCTTGAGCTTCATTCCAGAGATAGTGGAGAGTGCTTGACTAAAAGGAGCAGTAGCTGCTAATAAATTAAAGAAACTGTTGTCCAGATTATACAGTTCATATAGCTTATTAAAAGTGATAAGAGAGTTCAATAGTGCTTCGATAGAAGATGGATCAACACTACAAAATATATCAGATGGTCATCAGTAAAGGTTAAGTTAAACAATCTAAGCTTACCATGTTTTTTTATGGAATACAAAGGAGGATTCCCTAAAGATGTTATAACATGTAAGCCTTATTTGGACTTGACACTAATAGAGAAGAAGTAAAGAAAGGCATATCCCTCCCTAACTCCCCTTCTTCCCTAAATTATCTTAGTTTGCTTAATCCAATCAAAGAATTTGTAAGGAAACCAAAAAGAATAAAGTGGGTGAAGGATGAACTCCTAATTAATTAAGTCAAATAGTATGTGAAAGTTAATATCATGAGACAATTCCTAAAAGAAGAGACCTTTGGTATCTTTTAAGGAGTTCTTATGCCAAAAACATATTGTCTCCAATGATTCTTCCACTTATATAAGCACCTTATGTTTTGTTAATGAAGGATTTAAACACTATTTTCAATCTTATGGTAATAATTTTTATATATTATTTTGTATGGAAGATTATAGTAAACTATGGGCAAGTAATCCTTGAGGCAGTTAAAATTAGGGACCTTAAGGACTAGGCAAACATTAGTCTTATTGAGCTCCTTTAGTAGCTTGCTAGAGTTGAATAATTCTTTTGTAGCATTAATGACATGTTCTTTAATCTAGGCTCAAGCTTCTCTAAAAAGAAAAATCCATTCACTTAATTAGGTCTAGGGCCTTATTAAGGTTAGTGCTCCTCAATGAATTCTCTACATCCTTCTCATTGATTGGCATGGATCAATCTTCTTATTGAATATCATTTCGAACTATTGGCAAAAAAGTATTTATGAGTTGAATAAATAATATGCCAAGGTTAACACTTCAACTTTAAGCTCCTATTGACTCTAAATCCACTTCCTATAGTTTTATATAAGTTGGTGATCTTTTTGGAGTTTCTTTTTACTAGTATCATTTTAAAGAAATATGCAAAGTTCCTATCTCAATTACACAGCTAATTAACTCTAGCCTTTTATTAGAGAAGAAAGCATTAGCCTCAAATCCATTGATGTATTGTCTCAATGCTTCATTTTCTCCCTTTATCTTTAACATATTTAAGGGCTCCTTATAAAGCTCAACTTGTATAAGGATTAAATGATGCCTCTTTTTACTTATGTCTAAATGTTTATTCATGACTTCAATTTGGTGAAGCAATTTGAGATTTCTTTTAAAACTTTATAGCTTCCTGAGTTACTTAAATTTCCTACAACCTTCAATTTCCACTTCCATCGCCTCCCTAATTGCCTTATAAAAACCTTTTAATTTGGAAAGTTATGAATCTCTATGGTGGAGTGATTTGAGGTCAGTAGATTATTGAAAATAACATTGCTTCCCTAGAATTCTTGTAATTAATAGGTGTACTTTATATTATGTTTTCTAGTTGTTTGAGTGTGTTTTTAAATGTTTTCTTAGATGATAATCATGTGTTTAGGACTTCGAATTGAGTTATTATTAAGTGTTTTTTTTGTGTTTTAATTGTTTGATTGGTTTAGAGCAAGAATTTGATATTAATTTTATGTTTCAAGGGGTGATTGATGTGTTATATTAGAGAGTGGAAACAGGAAATTGAAGAAAATATTAAGAATTTGGAGAAGGAAAGAAGCCATGATTGTGGAATCATGCACGATTGTGACAGAGTGTTTTCCAAAATTTTTGCATTCTTAACATTTTGGGGCTATTTTTAGAATCAAATTAAGTAGGGAAATCCTAGAAACAACTTTAGAAGCTCAAGAAGTATTTAAGGATAAGAAAAACACTAAAAAGGAGGTTGAACATTAGAATTAAAGGGCTCAAAGGGGAGACATCAAGAGCAACTCTAGATTTTCAATGATTCAAGTTCAAGACTCCAAACTATTTTTTTCTTTGCTCTTCATATGTTTCATTGTCTTAGATGTTGATTTGGATTATTAGGATGTTGAACATGATTATGGGTTTCTAAAATCCATTGTAGGGATTGTTCTTGATTTGTTTTATTAAACTTTATTCTTGTTGAATTTACTAGATATGTCAATGCTTTGTGATATTTGTTATGATTATACTTAGTTATAAATCGATAGATTGAATAAATTCATATGTGTTAAGATGTGTAACGATAGTTGGTAGCTTAATAGACCTGCAAATATCAAATTAATAAATAATTAACGAGAGATCTTAATTATGAATTAATTATTCATAGGATTGCTTCAAATCCAATAGAATAGTTAAGAGTACTTTTGTGATTATTATTTATTTCAATTGGGTTTACTTGATTAGATCTCAAAAAAAGGGCAATCAAAACGTTAGGATATCTAGGATCAAGCATAATTGAATTAACAAGATAAAGGGGAGACAAATCAAGGATACAATAATTCCTTAGTTAATGGCCTTGATTAACTTTATTTTTATTGCTAGATTTATTTATTTAAGTGTTTTGTTTGATTAGTTATTTCAATTTCAATTTCAATAAATTTATTTAAATTCAATCAATATTTTAGTACTTTAGACAAAATGCATTCAAGTTGTTAGGTTTTTAATTACATCCTCGTGGAACAATACCTTTTGTATTACAAGTTACGATTTGCATAATTACAGTAAGAAAGTTTTTATATAAAATTGTCGACAAGTTTTTGGCACCGTTTTTGGGGATTGAAGCACCATTTTTGGGGATTGAATTATCATCTTATTAAATTTGAATTTCTTTTATTTAAGGATGTTAATACTTTTCTCAAGTGATTGTAAGTACATTAACACAAGAATCATAAGGAGCAACCGAGCAAATTGCAAACCTTTTCTTCCAATCCAATGAAGGCATTACAACATAAATATGAGTTAATTAAACCCATATAATCTTTGGAAGCATGACTACCCAAATTATTCTTAGAATAACAATGCAAGAAATAACATAAGAGCACGAGGAACACCAAGTTTCCTGCATAACAATCTTATCCTTAGAGTCCACATTAGACAAGTAATAGACGTGCTAAGCTCCAAGTTCGATAGTCAAGATGAAAGTTAGAAGAGGATGGAAGCCAAATTTTATTAAATAATTAAGAACCACTCCTCTTCCATTCATAAATTGGAGGTTCAAGTTAGGCTACTTTCTAATACATTTTTAATTAGGAATGTAGGGAGTCTTCTAAGTAACACGGAAGCAAATCCGATATCTTTATTGTTTTGTGACATTTATAGGGGAAACCATTCCAATCATCAATGTCAAGCATTAGTTAAATTTAGGCAAAACCATGTTGCATGCAAAAATGGTCTCAGAATACACCATATGAGCATAATAATACTGAACTAGATACAACATGTTATTGGAACTTATTATACCTCAAGGTGAATAGGAGATAAAGGTTAATGACATGAATGAAGTTGCTATTCAAGAAAAGAAAGAAGAACAGAGGACAGGGGAAATAGAGGTTGAAGAAGTCTCTATTTAAGGTGAGGAAGTGGAAGAGTGGACAAACGTGGTTGCAGAAGACAAAGAGCAATTTACCTTCCTACAGGACAAATTGTTAGAGTTAAATAAAGATTCAGGGAGTTTTATTATTCCATATTTTATTGACAGTTTGCTACAAAAAAGGCATCAATAAAATCAATTGGATTTCTTGATTTGATAAATTATATCCTCATTATTATCTTATAACATATGACTTATTCTCTGACTACTAAACCACCATAGGGTGAAACAGATAGAAGCAAACCACTCATTATGAACCCATGTTGGTAGTAAATAGGAAGGGTACGTGGAGCTAACAAGATTAAACAAGCGTTACTTGGGAGACAGCCCAAAAGTTAGGATAGGTCTCATTTTCATTTTTGTTTTGATTTGTTAGTGCTTTCTTATTTTTTTATGCTTTATGTTTATTTTGTAGAGAGCTGAATTGATGGATGTTCATGACATAAAGTGTGTCCAAATTACATCGCCAACACCATCACTACTTGAATCACCATAAGTTTTCTTGCTCTTACTTGTTCTTTAATGTTATTTCTCTTTCTTTGTATCGTTTCGTTTCTACATTAAAGACAATGTGTTGTTCAAGTATGGAAACGGTTATGCATTAACATATCATTTTTATGTGAAATTGGCATTTACATTGTGTTAGTTTTGATTAGGTTGGCATAGTGTAAACATTTTGTTGCATGATGTGTGCATTGTGTGAGTGTGTCAATGGCATGAACTGAATGGAATTGGCTTACTAATTAACATGCATATTCATTAAAGTGAAAGAATAAGGTTTCATATCCTAATTAACATGCATATTCATCCTAAAAACACTTCAAACAAAAAATCCATAAGTTAATTAGGATATGACACCTTATTCTTTCACTTTATAGCACTTGTTTGCATACATTTATAATTACATTCATTTAAATTGACAGGCATCATTAGTACCTTTTCATGAGAGTGTCTGACTAAGAAGAAACGAGGTAGGCTAGGAAGTTAAATTAAAAAATGTTAAATAAAACTACTATTCCATTAGCCATTTTTAAGAAAATTGGGTTAAGAATAAAGTTGCTAACTAGTTGACAGTTGTGATTTAAAAAACTTGGTTTCTAATGCTATCTTGAGAGTTGCTAACTAGTTGAGAGTTGTGATTTAAAACTTAGTTTCTAATGCTATCTTGGAATTCTTCAATAATGATAAGATACTTAAGGAGTTTAATGAACTTCTGTATTCCTTATGCCCAAAAATCCTAACTCCTCTTTTTATCCAAAATTATAGACCCATATCTTGTTATAATTTTTTTTATGAAAATGCGTTTATAAAGTTCAAACAATGTTTCTCCTTTTAATACGTTCATATCAAAGAGTAATTATCAAGGGAAAAAATATAGGTAATGATATACTTTTTTCCTAAGAAATTTACAAGAATTATCGTAGGAAGTAAAACTTTAAAATTTCTCCCTTAATATTGACTTTTAAAGAGCTTTAACTTTGGTAATTGGAACTTCTTATTCAATATTATAAAGGCATTTGTACTACCCAAAGAATTCTTGCTTCGGCTAAATCAATGTGTTAAAACTTCTAATACAATATACTAGTAAATGGTGACCTTGCTCACGTGTGTAAATGAGTTGGGAGCTTAAGCTAAGGTGACTTTTCGTCCTCATATCTATTTACAGTATGCATAGGAGCACTTACTAGGGTATCAACTAAAAATATTGAGCAAGAGAAAGACTTAACTTTCTATATAGCAAGTGCAAAAAAGACAAGATATTCTAGTTAACCTCTACAGTTGACTTGCTTTTATTTTGTGGAGAAAATATTAAATGTGAAGCAATTCAATGAACTCTTTAAAGCAATTCATATATATAGGTATGATAATCAACAAGAACAAAAGATGCATATATATATATATATATATATAGATATATATATATATACATACATACATGCATACATATATATATATGTATACATACATATATATACATATATATATATATGTATGTATACATATATATCTATGTATGTATATATGTATGTATGTATATA
>JAOSBP010000204.1:13343350-13357783 GCA_027563825.1 Erythroxylum mucronatum
AAGATTTTTGAAAGCATGATTGATGTAAACAGTAAAATAGTAAAGTATACAGTACAACTATATAATATACCAATATGAACTATTTTGCAATTTTTAAAAAGTTTATGGACTATTTTATAAATTTAAAAAATATCCCGAAACGGTACCCGGTACCGACCGGTACCGGTACAGTTCCGTTACAGAGCCCAATCCAGTATTAAGTCCGGTACGGTATTCAGAACATTGGTATGGCTCACCTCTCTTAAGCTTTTATTGGTCTTTAAATGGTAAAGACAAATAAGAATGAGACTTTAGTGAAGTTGATTGTCGATGGCCGTGAGAGGAGAGAGATGAGATAGCAAAACTTAATTGTTAAGTTATATAAAAGTTCTCTCTCGTCTCTCTCAATTTTGTGATTCACGAACTCTCCCCTCTCCTTTTTAGGTCTTTACTTGTTTATGAGATAAACAATTGAAGACTAATAAAAGGGTGAGGGTCGTGGGTCATAAGCCCAAGGTCATTTGATGAGTCTTGGTGAATAGTATTGGAGAAACATTGAAAGAGTTTCAAAGGTTTTTCTCCAAGGATTCACGAACTTCATCTTCTCCAAACCTCTATCATCGTCAATTCTATGGCTCTCCAAGAACAAAGGTAAGATCTAGCAGTCTTTAATTTGTTCTAGCTATTTTCGGGTCAAAAGGGTTTGCCCCGGTTAGGTTCTCCGACCTCTGCGTGGATACCGTTAGAGACGGTCTACTTTGGTCGTTATGGTTTGACTCTTCATATAGACACATGGATCCTGGCTTTCGGGAATGTCCCGGCAACAAAAATTTTTGTTTTCCGCACCGCGAGTATGTGATACTTGCACCTGGATTTTCCTACAGTATTGCCATGTAAGTAATTAGGTTTTACTAACCTTTAAACCTACAATAGAATAGAGCTAATTGGATAAGCCTAAAGCACTAGTAAATACTACTATCATACTCTTATTCCTATTGATATTCAACCCTGAAAACTCTTGGAATGTGTTTAGTGCTATCATTAGTGCTTTAACTAAGCAAGGATCAGCCTTGCAGAATAACATTAAGTCATCAGAAAATGTGAGACTCATAATTCCTTGCTTTTTACATTTAAAGTGATATTTAAACTTGCTCTTATACAAATGACCTACTTGACCGTTCTATTCAATATCCCTATAGCCACAATCAGTGACGGAGCTAGGAATTTAAGATAGGGGGCCCAAATATTTAATTTTTTAAATTTTGGGGTGCCCAGTGCACCACTAACCTCTAAATAACCCCGTCCTAATATATATATATATATACAATTATTTAATAATCTTGGGGGTGGGGGTCCCAGTGCACCACTGGCCCCCACCTACCTCCGTCCCTGGCTACAATGAATAAGTATGAGGATAAAAGTTCCACATGTCTCACTCCTTTAGCATTTTTGAAGACCTTAATATGCTCACCATTAACAAGTACATAATAAGAAACTGTTATAATACATTGATGAATCCAATTAATCAACATATTAGGGAAGCTAAATACCTTAAGAGTATTCAAGATGAAGCTCCGATCTAAGGTATCAAAGGCTTTACGAAAATATATTTTCAAGGAAAAATATTTTTTATAAGTTTTCCTACTATAATTTTTGAAAAACTCTTAAGCAAGTAAAATGTGGTCCCCAATTTGCCTCCATTTTATAAAATCTTTATTCAAAAGTGTCAGTGTATTTAGAAAGGACATTCTTGAGCCTATTAAAGATGACTTTGGAACTGATTTTATAAAAGGTGTTACATCATAAGATAGGCCTAAAGTCCTTCAAGGCGTTAGGAAGGTTCTTTAGGGATAAGGCATATGAATGTCTTGTTGATCTCTTTTAGGAGCTTTCCATGGTTGAAGAACTCTAATATTCCCTCAATTACCAAGTCTTTGATCAATGGTCAAGTCTTATGGTAAACATAGACATTTAGTCCATCTAGACTAGGTGCCTTGTCTTATAGTGTAAGTCAAATAGAGCACTCTCAACTTTAAAGGTAGTGAAGGGAGAGCTTAAGAACTCCTTTTCCTAAGGGATAATTCCTCTTTAACAATATCCTAAAATATAGCAAGAGAAGAAGACACTCTATTTAGAGAAGCATAAGCCGCTGAAAAATAATTGTAAGCTTCCTCCTTCATTTCTTCATAATCATTTATCTTAACACCCTCAGCCTTGGTGAGGGAGCTTATTCTATTTCTATTGCTTTTTATTAGGATAATCCCAAAGTAGAAGTTTGTGCATCTTTCCCCCTCATTTAGGCCCTATTTGGTTGAGGGGTTAGGGATGGAAGGGAATAAAACGCAACACACTTCTATCATTTGGTTGAGAGTTTCATAATGGAATGGGATGGAAGCGGAGGGTTTCATATTACGTTCCATTCCATTCTAAACAGTGAAAATAAGAAACTTCCGATTCGGGGGGTTTAGGATAAAACGTAAACTAATAAATACATACTACCTAATATACCCTCAATAATTCTTCTTAATACCAACTGTGACCAATTCATAATATTTATATATTAAATAGAATATAATAATATTTAATATAATAAATTTTATTAAATAATTAATAATAACATTTTTATTATTAATAATAAATTATATATATTTAATAATAAAATAAAAATTATATTTAAAAACAATTTATTTATTTTTATTTATATAGAAATATATACAAACAAGAATAATTTTAATATATTTTTATTTTAAATATATTTTCTATTTTCATTAATAAAAATATATTAAAAATTATTCTTGTTTGTATATATTTCTATATAAATAAAAATATAAATAACTTATTTTTAAATATAAATCAAAATTTAATATAATAAAATATATTATATAATTAATATATCACCTTGTGTCCGTTGGACGGACACGCCTGTCCATTTAACGGACAGGTTCGGGTAAAATAGTACCAAATGTCCAGTTCATGTCTATTTAACGGACACTCTCGGGTAAAATGGTCCCTAAGCTCAGTTCATGTCCTTTTAACGGACACACATGTCCGTTTAGCGGACACTTTCGGGAAAAGGGTTTCCAAGTTCAATTCATGTCCGTTTAACGGATATGTGTTAGGAAACTTATTTTCAGGAATTCTCAAAAGCAGTTTAGGGTTTCAGTCTTAATCAGCGTACGCTCACCACCAATGTGGTTTAGCAGCAGATGTCAGGTTTAGGATTTCAGCAAGGCTCCCGTCTCGGGAATGGGTTGCAGCCAAGCTCATGTCCCGGGCTCGTCGTGCTCCGTGAATGGGGTCCGACAGAGAAAAGAGGCCCAAAAAAAATGAGATTGGCCCAGTGGGGAGTGACTGCACAGGTGAGAAAAAAAAGTGGGATGTGCAGGGGAGAAAAATTCAGGGAGAGAAAAGAAGAATGAAAAGAAAGAGAAAAAAGTGAGTTTGTATGCAAGAGGAAAAGACATGAGGGAAGTAACCGGAGAGAAAAGAGCACTAGTAGTGGTGAGATACAGAGAGCGTTTAGTTCCTGACACTAACTCTATTGATGCTTTGCCTAGTGTTTTTACTCTGGATCCTAGGATTGATGGTCCGTTCCAGGTGTTGGAGAAGATAAATGACATTGCCTACAAGATTGACCTGTCAGGTGAGTATTCTATTTATGCAACTTTTAATATTACTGATCTTTCTCCTTTTGATATGAATTCAGATTCGATGACGAATCTTCTTAAGGAGGGAGGGACTGATGTGAGCAGGAGTAAGGATCATCATAGAGATGGCGTACATGACGGGGGGTGAGCTTGTCATTTTAGTTGAGCCTATGTCCAGAGCTAGGACCGAGAAACTCAAGGAGGCTCTCTATGCGCGTGTAGGCCAATTTATGGAGAGGATAGAGTGCACCAAGCCTATTGGAGGAGAGTTATCTGAATCACAGCCCAAATTGATTCATTTATCTCAAATTCTTGGATTGGACTCACTTGGGACTTGAAGATCATTGTATTGGGCTGCGTATCATCAATTAAGCCGAAGAGGAGAGACACACCTATGATCAGACTTGGGAGCGCGTTGACCAGGCCTAAGCGTGTTTTTATTATTCTATTTTAGACTTGTTTTAAGTTATATTTATTTTGGGCTTCTATGTTTTATTTAAGCCCAAGTCTTTTATTTTTTGACCTAGGTACAAATACTTATGTTTTAGGATTTTTGAAGAACAACTTTTAGATCAGAATTGCTTGAGTGTTGTCGGCTTCAATAGGGAGAAACATTATTCTCTTGTTCTTGTTACTTTTCGAATCATCTTTCACTTATCAATTGTTTTCTCAATTGTGGCGTGTCGATTGTTCGTTTATCTTGGTTTTATTTTGATCATCAGGATTGCTTGGAACAAGTTTCCAAGAGGTGTCGTAGAAATTAAACCTTGCGTATCTTTATTTTCTTGATTGTTGAATTCGAAATTTCCATCATTCTTAATTTTTCAAGGTCGAAAACACACCAAACAAAAACACCCATCAAAAACATCATCAAATTGATGTCAATCCTTTCGTAGGGCGCGTTAGAGAGGGACAAAAGTTATCCAACAAAAGCAAAGCTTCCGTTTACCTATTCCGGATGTGTGCAGAATAGGCAAAGACGGGGGGTAGCATCTTTAGATATTCGCCTGTGTCGACAAATTCTTAATATATGGGAATAACCATTTCGTAAGTATTTTTTTTTTTTTTTTGAGGGTTCCGTAAGTATTTTTCTATCAAACAAATATTACTTAATACGTAGGAGTAACGGGTAATAGAAATTTCCCTCGACCAAACAGACTCTGTATATGTTGTAGCAAAAATATTATACGCTTTACGAATCTGTCCAACTTCTAAACGCTCCCTCTCAATGGCTTGATACTTTATATTTTATGGTGCATAAAGATTATAACTTCAAAGCAGAGTCTTTCCGGTCTAAAAGTCCTACAAAGCCTTGTCTATCATTTAGACATCGCAAGACTCATGGGCGACTATAGAATGTGCGCGTGTTTCATCCGAAGGTTCAAGGTTTTGGAGGCGGGTCCTCCGCCGGACGTCAGAGAAGCGTTCAAGGACTATGCTAAAGGTGGTCCCACCATGACGGCGGAGCAGCTCCGTCGGTTCTTACTGGAGATTCAGGGTGACGCCGGGACTGATGCCGAGAAGATCGTTGAACACATTCTGCGGAAGAGACATCATGTCACTAAGTTTGCTAGGAACGGTCTTAGTCTCGATGATTTCTATTTTTATTTGTTCTCTGCAGATCTCAACCCTCCTCTTCATAACCAGGTATTTGACTTTCTAGCTTGATCGACTCTTGGATTTGTTATTTTTTAACATTATATTGTAGTAGCTATTGCCTTCTGTCACTCTGCTAGGCATCAGTGGTAAGTTTGTGCTCTTTTATAAGCAGAAGACTGAACTAGTAAACGTTGGGCTTAAGTTTCTTTACTAAAGCACGCTTCAGGGGATTTAGGCCCCATTAGAAGGTATTGATTGTCAAAGTAAATAGTAAATGGATCCTTAATGATATTTTGGCGTTTCAATTTTGGCCTATTGTTCTTGATACTGTTGGTTTCGGTCGTACTTGTCAGCAATTTTAGAGTGAATATTGATAGTAACCGGATGAAGTAGAGCTCACAGCTTTTATCTTTCAGTCAAAGGATCAACAGCATTCCCAAGTTTTGGCGATGGAGTGATCTCTAGCATATTACAAGTCGATGAAATGATAGTCCCCATAAACTTGCTGCAATAACTAGCACATTTGAGTTTGACAGCGGCTTCAGCAATCAAGGAATTAACTATTTAATCAGTTTATGAGTTCCTTAGATTTTTATTGATTTAAAACATTCCCGTCGAGCATTCTCAAAATTATATACAATCCTTCACCCTCTGCATCTGTGAAGATTATTACCTTGAAAAGTGGCCAAACTCTGATGACTGAAGCCTTCATATTCTCTGGATGTATCCAAGTGGTTTCCAACATTGAAGTTGTTTTCCTTTCAGGTTCACCACGATATGACAAAGCCATTGTGCCATTATTTCATATATACAGGTCACAATTCATACCTAACAGGAAACCAACTCAACAGTGACTGTAGTGATAGTCCAATTATGAAGGCGTTGGAGAGAGGTGTAAGAGTGATAGAACTTGATTTATGGCCCAACTCAGACGAGGTACATGTAAAACATGGAAGGTACGCCAATTTTGTTCTTCTATAACGACTCTAGATTCTTAGAGTAGGATATGTGAAGGAGTGCAGATTTCATCCTCTTTTGCCGTATATATGCTCTGTTCATTTCTAATTTCTTGCATTTTAATATTTTGCTTTTCTCTGTTCCTAACCTGAAATACGTGAGACGCGCTCTTTCAACTTCAGGACCTTGACAACTCCTGTGGAACTCCTTACATGCTTGAAAACCATAGACAAATATGCCTTCTTTTCATCGCCATATCCTGTCATAATAACTCTTGAAGACCACCTTACCCCAGAACTTCAAGTTAAAGTAGCTCAGGTGATATTTAATTTTACCTCAATGAACGAAAGCCAACATTTTTTACTCCTGCAATCGCTTTACACTGACCAAAATGCCGTTTTTCTTGTTAGATGATCACCGAAACATTTGGAAACAAGCTGTATCGTCCTGAATGTGAATGTTTGGAAGATTTACCTTCACCAGAAGATTTGAAGTATAGGATAATTATTTCTACCAAGCCTCCAAAAGAGTATAAGAAGGCTGAAGGTGGTAAAAGCAAAGGAAGTAAATCAGAAAAAGATTCCGTCGTTGATTCCTGGGAAAAGGATCAGGAGCCATTAGATATTACAGGCGATCAATACATTGATAATTTGGTCGGTTAATTTATGCAAACTGATTTAATTTATGCAAACTGATTATGTAACGGCCAAGGTGTTGATTTCCAAAATTTTTGCTTCTATTCCTTGCAGAGTAGTAGTGATACAGATGAAGAGAGCGATGAAGAGCCGCGAGAATCACAGTATAAGCGTCTAATTACCATTCACGCTGGAAAACCAAAGGGTGGGTTAAAGGAAGCACTTAAAGTTGAACCCAATAGGGTTAGACGCCTCAGTTTGAGTGAATTAGCACTAGAAAAGGCAACAGAGCATCATGGGAAAGATGTTATCAAGTAAACAGCCATATCACCAACTTCGAATGCAATATCGTCCCGTATTTTCTTGAGATAAAAAAAAGGTTTGCTTCCAATTTCCGTCTGCAGATTTACCCGGAAAAATCTTTTAAGAGTGTATCCTAAAGGTGTGCGGTTTGACTCTTCTAACTACAAGCCTCAGCTTGGCTGGATACATGGAGCTCAAATGGTCGCTTTCAATATGCAGGTTAGGATTCTTCTTTTTCTGCAAATTTCATAAAGGATAATTTGCTTTTTTCTTTCATTCACTAACTCGCTGGACAGGGATTGAATGCTCAGTTTGCTTTTTTATAACTTGTCTTAGAGAAATAGGAGAAAGGGTATCTTCACCACATTTCGGTTTGCTAGCTTAAAGAGATGGAATTTTGTAAGTCAGGTAGTAGACTATAGTTGTCAAACTTAAGTTTGGAAAGAAGCATGAATTACTGCATTTTACATTGATATAGAGGCACTTTCATGGCTTGAAAGATGTTGATTTTTTTTTTCATTCAGAAAAAAGGACAATGGGTTGAAGATCTTAACGTTTAAGGCCAATTGAGTTCTACTATAAGTACACTAAACACTCTTAAAACTTTAATTTAAACGTTGAACTTGCAATTTTTAGTTAAAGATGCAGTATGAGTTTAATTAATTAGACATTCCCCAAAATCCTATAGTCTAATGAACTTGTATCAAGATAGTTTTTACAAAATTTTTAATATATTCATAGGTTTAGATAAAAGTTAAAGATTGAAGCATTAAATATATTTTTACAAAAAATCTAAAAATGTTATTTTCCTTTTTATTATAATAATCCAATTATTGCTATGGGATCTGAATCCACCACTTGTCCTTCGGACAGCAAACTTTAGTAAGACCAGTGGGACAAAACATTAGTGTCCACCCGCTTCACTCACACTTTGACTTTCTTGGATACTCTCACTTCTGTGCTCTACACTGTATTACCATCGTGCAAGAGCTAGCGTAGTATTTGCAGGCTAATTAAGCGACTAAGTTTAAGACACTGATGTCATAGCGGGAGTCGGTGCCCTCTTAAGGGCTGCTACTGGAACTAACAGAAGAAATATGCATGCCAGCTTAATCTTGCTTCCTTCCTGTAAATAATGACATACTGAAGTCGTGGAGTAACAAAATAAATGCAGTGGATCAACCACTTTTGAGGCCTTCTTCTGTCGTAATATCATCTGCAGGGATATGGAAGATCTCTTTGGTTGATGCATGGAATGTTTAGGGCCAATGGCGGTTGCGGGTACGTGAGGAAACCTGACTTTCTGATGAATGACGAAACGTATAATCCTAAGGACAATTTTCCAGTGAGGACAACTCTAAAGGTAATCTTGTCCACCACCAATTGTTCTCTTCTTCTCATTTCAGGTTTAGACAGCACACAAATACGCTTTCTCGACAGGTCAAAGTATACATGGGAGACGGATGGAATTTGGATTTTAAACGAACACATTTTGACTTGTGTTCCCCACCAGATTTCTACACCAAGGTAAAATTGGGCTTTTTTGTGGATTGTGTTCTTTTCATAGTATTTAGTAGTCGGTGGCATTTGCATGAACTCAAAGAAGGTCACCTTCACATGGCAGGTAGCCATAGCAGGAGTAAGTGGTGACGTGAAAAAGATGAAGACAAGGGTAATAGATGACAACTGGACACCTGTATGGGGTGAAGAGTTCACGTTTCCACTGTCAGTTCCGGAGCTGGCTTTACTTAGAATCGAAGTTCACGAGCACGACATAACTGACTCAGATGATTTTGGTGGGCAAACATGTTTGCCTGTCTCGGAACTAAGACAAGGCATTCGAGCTGTTCCTCTTTTTAGTCGCAAGGGAGAGAAATACACCTCAGTAAGGCTTCTCATGCGTTTCCTTTTTGTATGAAGCATTATTAACTTTCCATTGACATCATGTTCTTGGATTCTTACAAGTATGCATTCTTCCGTTTTTATGTTATGGGATCAAAAATTTTGAGAACGTAGTTCATTTGTATTCGCACTTGTAAGAATTGTGGCCCGTAGATACTGAATATCAAAAGGCAACGATTACATAACGAACTATCAATGGAGAATCATGGCAATCACTTTTCACTTAAATAAATCTAATTATACTATAATCAATACAACAAAATTAACATTTGGCAACCAAAAAAATAGTATCTAAAGATGTAAAAAATGTTGCCTATAGTTTTTAGCTGCGTTTTCATTTTGTCATCCAAAACATCGACAAATCCTTGTAAATGAAAGTTATAGGTAACACTTTAAGAAATTGCACCTATAGATTTTAGCTATGCTTTTTTTTTTGGTAGTTAAATACTATTAGTTACATTTCCAGCATCCAAAAGTTTTTAGCTACGTTTTTAGAAATGTAGGTAAATGTTTTTAGCTATGTTTCTAAAAGTGTAGGTAAATATTTTTAGCTATGTTTTAATCCGATGTTATACAATTTTGGAATAAATTATTTATTACATTTTTAATCAATATTATTGTATATAATGTATTGATATATTCCTTATTGTTAATTTATTATAATTGTATAAAAATAACTGAAAATATGAAGCATCGTATATAAAAAGTAAAATATCATTAAATTATACCCGTATAAAGAATATTTTTTGTATACAAAAATCATATGAATATTAACTTTAGTTAGACGAAAATAAGCCCTAGTTAAGGTATACTTTGTTCAGAATAATGTTATTTTGAGTTTGAAAGGTTCCAACGTAGTTAAAGTATACTTTGTTTAGAATAATATTATTTTAAGTTTGAAAGGTTCCAACATAGCACCAATTGCTAAACAAACTATACTATAATTTTCATTTAGTAGAAATGACAATTTGGATCAAGTAAGTTCTTTAATGAATTTAGTATAATTACTTCAATTGTTAAAACAGTAATGTACTATATAATATTTAAAGCCATTGTGTATGTGAACGTAATTAAGATTTCAACAAAGATCTAGACATATATTTAGGCAATTCCTCTTTATTATAATGATAATTAAGATAAAAAATGTAAGAATTAAGTTAGTGCTTACTATAGAAAGTCTTATAAAATTCTCTTATTAAACCAATGTTCCAATAGTAGTATTTTCTTCATATATAGATATGGTATAAGATACTTCGGTGATTAGCTTAGTGTAAGTGGGATATTGATGGTTTATAGCCTAAATAGCCAATCAGTTGGTTCTAGTTCTTATAACATAATTATTTAAAAGCATCATTTATATTATGCAAATGTATTTAATTAACTAA
Organism: Erythroxylum mucronatum; assembly: GCA_027563825.1. Taxonomy (NCBI): domain Eukaryota; kingdom Viridiplantae; phylum Streptophyta; class Magnoliopsida; order Malpighiales; family Erythroxylaceae; genus Erythroxylum; species Erythroxylum mucronatum. The sequence continues at coordinate 13,353,758 of JAOSBP010000204.1, forward strand.
TATATAAGATAAAGTTCATTGGATAATGTTCATTGTAAATAAAATTATGATAAGATCATAATTATAGCATTCATATTTAGGGATGTCAATGGGGCGGGGCTTCAAGGCCTGCCCCGCCCCCGCCCCGCGGGGCAGGTTTAAGCCCCGTCCCCGTCCGGCGGGGCAGTTTAAATTCACAAAAATTTGGAATTAATATAAAATTATATAACATATTATAAATTGGAAATTGAAAATTGGCTCTCATCCAGAGCAATTTTCATTATAATATTAATATTTCATTATAATATTAATATTTCATTAATATTATAACATATTATAAATTGGCTTTCATTATAATATTAATATTTCATTAATATTATAATGAAATATTAATGGTGCCTAATATCTCTAAAACCAATAAGTAAAGCCACACAGATTCAACTTTCAATCAAACTTATTCTCCATAACTGATTCTACCTAGTGATCCATGTAACTCTAATTTTATTCAATTTAGGTGTTCTGCTACAGTAGATAGTCTTAATAAACAGATATGGCAGCACAAATACTTTGGTTTGACCGAAGAAACTTTAAAGTTGATCATAGGATTTATTTATGGATAGAGCTTACCCAAATAAGTTGAGATTCTTGAGAGCTTGTATCATTAAGGATTGAGACTGCACCAGATTACTGCTAGGCATAGTGTTTGAAAGAGAAATTGAGTTAGTAAAGAGAATGATAATAATACCTCTTCTATCTATATTCAATTATATAATACCTCTTCTACTTCGCGCTCCGTATCATGGTCATCGTAAATTGTTGTGCATGGATGTTTACCTAACACAAAAAGATACACACACGCACAAACACATTAAATACTTAACATAATATTATTGTTATTATTATTGAAAAATTAAAAATACGATTTGATTACCATTTATCTCCGCCCATAACCAGCTGTTCGCACACATCAATGCCTCCAATGTATCAGAACGAAGCCTGTTACGATGTGGACTCACTGTCTTTCCAGCTGTGCTAAATGAAGATTCTGAAGCAACTGTAGAAACAGGAATAGCAAGGACATCTTGAGCAATCTTCCGCAAAGCAGGATATTTCACGCCTTCTAACTTCCACCAACTTAATACATCAAAATCCGGAGTCCTAGGTAGAAGTTCCTCCCCTAAATAACGTTCCAATTCCGACTTTTCTCGGGCACTACTTGATTCTTGCATCATATATACTTCAAATTCCCAATCCTGACCACGACAAATAGAAGATTGAGATAAAGACTTGCTGGAAGTGATTGTCGAGGTAGCACTCGTGTCTTGATACTCATCGATAAACTCTTTAACCAAATTCATAACCTCTGTGATTTTAGATGCACCCTGATCTCCGTAAATCAAAGGGAAATAAAAATCCAACAACTTCATCTTATATCTGGGATCTAAAACAATAGCTACCCCCATAATACCATGAATTTGACTCCAATACTTGTCAAATTTTGCAACCATTTGCTCTGCCATCTTCCTTATCACCAGTTCACCATCTGTAACCCAACTACTCAACTTAACTTTAATTTTACAAATGGTTGGAAAATATATATTGGCTGTGGGATATTTTGTCCCAGAAAATAACTCAGTGGCATCATAAAAAATTTCTAACTTCTCACAAATTGATCGTGCTAACACCCATTGTTCATCACTAGGCACACTCCTAAAATGTATATCTTTATAACGTAAATGCTCAAATACCTCTTCATATTTTAAAGCCGTCTGAAGCATTAGAAAAGTTGAGTTCCAACGAGTCTTACAATTAAGAGCCAGCTTCTTTGTACACTCAATCTTCAAATCCCGCACTGTTTGTTCAAATGTTTGCACTCTTTTAGGAGACGCTGTCCAATAAGCAATAGCGTCACGAATCTTCACAATTGCTTCACCAATCGCTGCTAACCCATCTTGCACAATTAAATTCAATATGTGTGCATTGCAACGCATATGAAACACCCTCCCCTGTAGCATAAGCTTCCTCTGATCAAGTCTGTCCAGTACCAACTGAATCATCCCATCATTGGTGGAGCAATTATCCACAGTCAAAGTGGATAATTTTCTATGTATTTTCCAGTGATAGATGCAATCCGCCAACACATTACAAAGAGCATCAGAAGTATGTGGGGATGGAACATGTACAAACCTGAAACAAAGATAAAAAGCAAATTAATATATAAATTATAAATATAATTAATCAGTGATATTAAAAAATAATTAAACATCAAAAAGAAAATACCTTAGAAGTCGACTTTGTAGCCGCCAAGATTCATCAACAAAATGTGATGTGATGGTCATGTACGCTTTGTTTTGATTTGTGGCAGTCCACATATCACAAGTGAGAGCAATTTTACCTTGGAAGGCATTAAATAATGTCATTGTCCTAACCTCTTCAACAGCATAAATCTTCAAAATATCATTCTTGATGGTGTTTCTCGAGACAACTTTGAACATGGGAGAAACAATGCTCAAAAACTGCCTAAACCCATAATCCTCAACCATACTAAGAGGATATTCATGCAAAATAATCATTTTTGCAAGCCATTCTCTGCCTAATTGTTGATCAAACTCTAAATTTTTGCATGTCACTGGTTCATTTCCAGGAGACTTCGATAAAACCATCTGTGATATATCATGACACTTTAAAAGGGTACACTTTTTAAGATGCTCTTTACAAGATGTTGTCCCATTTTTCCACCACTAACATATTCTTTTCCACAATAGTTACACACCGCCTTATTCTTCCCATCAACTATTTTTCTTGTAAAATGATCCCATACGATCGAACTCCGCCTTGTAGTTGTAGAAGGAGGTTTACCAGAAGCTTGAGAACGAGGCGGGGAAGGAACTACCACTTGGATATATTCATTAGAGCTTGAACCTGCTGGAGAAGGAACATTTGTGGCCTCTATCGGTTCGTTGCTTTCAACAATTGGAGACTGATGTTGACTATTTGAACCATGTGTTGTTGAGGCTCTTTTTGAATTATCGGAATCTCGATTGGTAACCACTTCTAATCTTTTCCTTTTCAAGGAGAAAGGACCCTCTTTCTCCATTTTAGACCTGCAAAATGGTTAAAAAATCATTCAAACAATAGAATTGCACGAATAATTCACCAAGTCTCTGCCTTTATAAAATTTCATAATTATTTAATTAATTAAATTAACTAATATTGATGCTAAAATGAAGGCATGGAACATGAGCAAACAGAATGACAGCAGAACTTAACAAATTTATGGGAACATGCATCTTCTATTTGCTTGGAATTAAACATCGGTTAAGTCAGCAGAAAAAAATAAAAATTACTATGTGTCAACTTACCTGATGGAAATACTTATAAGTTTTATCTTATAGTTTTATCTTTCACAAAGTATGCTTTTCACAGAGTACACTAGCCTTTGAATCAATAAGAAAATGCATCTCTAATGTGTGCCAAATATCCTTATCATGTAATGAAAAGGAAGATACCAGTAAGCAAGAATACATAATAGGACAACCGAACACACACACACCCACCATTACAGTAATCTGGCATTTCTAATTGCTGTATGAGATTGGAAACCGAACAAACACACACCCACCATTACAGTAAAAAAGATGGAAGAAGTTAAAGGCTTCATAGAATTAAGACAAACAAACACTTAAAATCCTCTAAACCAACAGAAAATTTAATCAAATAAAACCCAAAAGAAAAATAAAAAAGATTGAGATTTGAGAATTTTAACTAACCAGAATTGAAGACCGAAGCCGAAGAAAAAAGGAGAAGGGCGGGAGTCGCCTAAAGCCGAAGAACCAAGGAGAAGGGAGTCGTCAGTCGTCTGAAGCCTGAAGCCGAATTTGCTTGGTTGCAGGTTGCGAAATAGAGAGTTAGACTTAGAGAGTAGAGACGATAGGGAATTAGGGACATAGGGTTTTTTAATTTTTTTTGGGCTGGAACTTTTAAAATATTTGGGCTTGATCTTTTTTTGGGTTTGGGCTTTAAATCTGGGCTGTAACATAATTTTTA
>JAOSBP010000204.1:13360476-13371019 GCA_027563825.1 Erythroxylum mucronatum
ATGAGGTCCTTTGTGCATCCTCATATCATGCATCATGTTGGAAATGGGAAGAACACAACTTAATGGTTTGATAATTGTCACTTCTTTGGGGCTTTATGTAACACTAACCTCTTTACAGCTTTAAGAGGATTTATCCTAGGAGATACTAAAGTCTAAGCTTTAATCTGGGATAATAGCTGGCATTAGCCATTTCATATATGTAAAGGAGTCAGTTCTGTTGTTGAACAATAGCCTTAAGATGAAATCAAATGGGAGCTCCACAAGTCTCACAAATTCACAACTCAATCATGTAAAGAATCGTTGCTAGGGCCTATGGTCAAGTTTCCATTATATAGATTGATATGGGGATTAGGTATTGCTCCAACTCACTCTTTCATCTCAAGGTTAGCTACTCTACATAACTTTAGAATTATCAAGTTCCAAATTCTGGATATAAATTGCTCTCTTTGCTCTAGAGAAGCTGAAACTTTAGATCATATATTCTCCAAATGTTCCCAAACCAAACAACTATGGAGTGCTTTGATCAATATCTTTAGATTGCAAGACAAGGATCTTAGCTAGATAAATAGATTGGCTTTAGGTATCAAACTGAGATGGGCTAATAGAGAAGATCAAAGGATCTTCAAAAATGGTTTTGGTATGTTGGTGCATTATATTTGGAGGATGAGAAAAACCAAAATCTTTGGTAAGGCTGAAGAGTTCAAGGAATACAGTTGAAACCATTTATGGCTTAAACTAAGGATGGTGATCATGATCAATGCTAATCATCTACTTTTATCCAATTCTATTAAAATGCAACTGAACATCTAAAGTATGATGTTGTTGGATATATCCAACTATTTACCTTCTTGATTATTTTAGACTCCATTATCAAGAGATGTAACTTCATACATTTTTGTAATTTCCACCTTTTGAATGAATTTATTACTTAGTTTTTTTTAAGCATTTCACCTAAGTATTGTTATATTTTGATATTAATTATGACATATTGTAGCTAAGGGTCGTTTAATCGGTAGTTATTAGATATAACATGAACTATATTAAGATAGTTAAGTAATCAATATATGATTCATCAAGTTAAAGTAATTAGAAAAAATATTTTGTTGTTCTTGATCAGTATTAATTTGAGAAATTCTTAGCTAGGGTGAAATAACAATTTGAAAATAATTCTCAAATGTCATTAATAAAGCTAAATACTAATGAGAAGAACTACTATGATGGGAGTCAAAGATAGTTCACATTAACTTTATGATTTATATCTAATTAGAATATCGAATGATGACATGATTGAATTGTAAGAAAAAATCATGTACAAAAAATTTAGTAAAAATTACTTTGATATGCCTAATATTTAGATGATCATAATGTATTATTAAATGTCAATATATAGATATAAATTATTTAATTAGATAGTTAATGATAAATTAAAGGATATAAATTTATTTAATCCTAAATAGATTTAGGATTACAATTTACATTTATTGTCAACATATTTATGAATCTAATAAATAGGTCACACACAAAGAATGGTCAAGTTGAACTTAATTGTAAAGTTTGAGAAACTTTATGATCAAATATAAGATATTTGATAAATAAGGATAAAATTAGAAACTAAATCTTATTCAATCTTAATTGGTATTTGATTATAATTAATTCTAATTAAAATTAGAAATATATTTTAATTAAATTACTAAAAAGTTCAACAACCTTAACGGAGGAAGCATTACTGACAAGCTTTGTGTCTTTTGATTTTTATGAGTATGTCTTCCCTCCTCCTTTTTTCGTGTGGTCCAGCAAATCTATTGAACGTACAGGCCAAAACCTACTGGAAGTTACAATCCAGAGTCGATTGAGGACGCTACGATGATTGAAAAAAGGTGGTTTCTGTGGATGGAATTTTCAAAGTCTTCATACATCGCTAAAAACACACGCAAATGCACAGTATTTACGATGCCATTCTAAACATTAGCCAAATCACTGATCCTTTTCCAAACTTATTCCCAGTTTTCTTTACCTTCTTGTGTTGTACAATTAGCAATTATAAGTTATTCTCATTAGTTATTTCATAATTTACTTCTTTATTTGTTTTTGTGTACAAAAATGTCAAATTTGGGAAATATAATTACTTGTTTGGTATTCTCTGTTCTCTATTATCATAAAAATATCTAATTGTAATATCTTATTTAACTATCATATTATAATTAGATATTTTATGCGAATGGTTCCTTTTAATTGTATCTATTGTGTTAAGCTTTTGATGAATGGAAGGTCATAACACATTTATCTCTACTCTATCTTCTTTTCTCTTCAATCAAACTCCCTCCACTATTTTAATCTTATCTCAACCCATTTATCTCACTTTTGTTTTTATATTATTTATTTAAACAACTAAAATCAAACTTTGCACATGTTTTAATTATTCATCATCATCATTTTTATTTTTTACTATTTCATATTTTTATCCCTTAATTTCAAACACAAACCAATCAATAATTTTAAAATTGTACATATGTTGCAAGATAAAAGCATTGAGTCAATAACTTATAAAATAAAATCATTGTTTTATTTACCATTGAAATGAGACTTTGTATAAGACATTTTAAATTTAATCATCTTTAAAATGGTTTTATTTTCTTTTATATAAAAATAATAACAATAAAATACTGACAAAACTTTCCAACTCAAATGGTCACTGAAAAAAAGAAAGACCCACTTTATTTCGTTATATTAAAATTATGAACATATACAAAACTAATTTTGGCTACTTTCATCCTTACAAATCTTATCCTTTTCTAATAAAAGCTATCGCTTGAATCTTATTCTTTTTGTTTATAGCTATTATACATAATCAACAATATTACTTTGTGGTTGCCATATAAAATTTATATTATAAAATAATAGTAATTAAATCTTTTAATATAAAACTTAGAAGTTTTTAAAAGAAGCTTTAGATCTTTATAATTTGAATATACTTATTTATATTATATTACATAATCATCATTCTCCAATTTAAAGTTGTCTGAAGACTACATAATATAATTTAAGAGACGACTGTATTAGTCATTCCAATCTTTATATGCCTTAAGATTTTGACACATTCTCTCCTACATATATTTTTAATTAAACAGAGTACATTAAAACTTATTGTGAGTCATTATTGACAATATAAATATTACGTTTAAGTAATAAAGAAATATTATGTTGACAGATTTATTATCTTGTGATATCATTAGAAAGATAAGCAACTATATTCATATCTCTTAAATTAATCCTTTTCACTTCAAAAAATATTTAATAATAATTTTCTTCGCTTGTCTCACAACACTCCTTTCAAAATAGAGATTAACATTCTATATTACCATTTCTTTAATGATTATACACATGATTAACTTTACAATGAGATTGGATGTCTTCTTAACAAAATAAATGATATACTCTTACCTCTTATAATGAATTCCACCCAATAATATTTAATTGTCAAAGCTTAATTTTTTTTGGAAAAAAGTAAAAAATACCATTGAAATAACTCATTAAGGAAACATTACAAAGCTGTTATACAAAAAGGCAACTAAGAAGATGTACATCAAACATTGAAACCTCACCGGTCATTCAATAAACATAAAGGCATACTCCTAATATACTCTTCAAGGAGTGACATATGACTATCGTACATATACCAGACACTATTCTTTAGACTATAAGAACACTTATACACACCAACCTAAACAATTTCTCACCAAACATTCATATTATTCAAGCATAATCCCTCCTATTGCTTTCTTAAAATAAGAAATGGAATCATAAAACCTCAATATCATTTAATCCAAAGTCAAATCCAATCTATTCGAGGAAGCAACCATACCATTGCACCTTTTAACTTCCTTGTTTAATATAAGCTATTCCCTGATCTATTGAGCAAGTTTAATTTGAATTTTTTTCCTTAGATCTCTTACATTGCTTTCCTTCCTAATTTTGTAAAGGTATAAGCCAAAAGCTATCATAAAATTCAACATATTCCCTTTGGAGATGTTTATATTCAAAGGCAACCATATAAGGAACTCCAAGTAGCTAAGAATGGGGTTATTAAGATGACACATATCTTCAAATATCATAGGAGAATTTACAATTAAAGAAGAGGCATATTAGTGATCCATGGCTCTTTTACATAGGTAACAATTACTAGTGAGGGTGTGAAAGCTTAAACTATCTATAGTGACTACTCTATTCCTAGCAACCAACCATATAAGGAAAGAAACCTTAGGCAATGGATTCTTATTCCAAATAGCTTTGCACCAAGCCAGATTTTCTCCCCTACCTTTATGGATTACTTTATAAGAATTTTTGTAAAATTTTCTAAGTAAATTCCAAGAAAAATATAAGAGTCCTTGCTCTTAAAGTTAAGATCATATCTTGTTAATATATGTTTGAGCTCAGTAGGAACATTTTCTTAATGGTTGGAATTGGTCCATACTTTCTCCTTAAAATAACTTGTGAAACTATTCAAGATTGTAGGCATTACTTGAGGGTTGTGTAAAGGTCCAACATTGTTCTAGTTATCAAAGTAAAAAAGAAGCCAATTCATTATTTCCCGTATTACTCTTGATGCTCTTGGACAAAATCCCTATATGTTTCAATGATTAAAATAAAAACCAAGAGAGAAAGGATTTGTTGTTGACCTCCTATAAACTTTTCCCTAATAAAAAATAATTATGAATCTACCTAATATAAATTGAGCCCTTATTCTCTAGCAGCTTCTATGGTTTCCTTCCTATAAAGACTATTGCTCAAATTGATTGGGGTGATTCCTAGTCCCCCTTCTTTCATTGGTTTACAAACTTTCTTCCAATTAACTTTATCATTATTTTCCATTATGACCCCAAGCCTATAGGAACCTTCTTAATAACTTCTTTATTTTTTTAGTCTGACCCCTAGGAAAAAGTGTAAAGACCAATATATGTGGAGAGAGTTTAGAACAAATTTGATAAATTACAACCTTCCTCCTAAGATAATTCTTTATTACAACAATTATTAAGTCTTCTTTGCATCTTTTTAATCAAAGGGAGATAAATTTTGTATTGATGGATATGGGTAAACTAATATATATGAAAGGGGGATGTTTAACTTAAGGTCCAAAGATGGATGAAAGGTACTAATCTAGATGATGTGCACTAGCAAAAATGATCACATGACTTTTGTTTTCATTAATAACCATACCTAAAAGTTCCCTAAAAGTATGAAGAGATACCATAAGGATAGTAATGGATACATAATTGATCATAATTTTATCCCATATTTAATGTATTCTTGTTTGATATTTTATGATCTTTTCCTTATTTATCCTTGCATTCTCATAAGAGTGGTTTTGCATCTCTTTAAGCTTTTGTAATGGTAGCTTTCTATGGAGTCCCGTCCCATCATGGTTTGTGTTACAACTCTTGATATCCTAATATGCCTTGTGTTGTAGCTCAACAAGAATATGACATGATCTCCGAAACAACAATCAATATGGGGACATACCAACTGAGGTTTTATTGGTTGTCCTATATGCCTATAGTACATCTTCCAACCTCAAGCTCCATTCCTTCCTATTAGGTTGAATTGTTTTGTCCCAGATCAACTTGATTTCTTTGTTGGATACCTTATCTTGGCCACTAGTTTGGGGATGGTTGGAGGTGGAAACCTTATGCATTATATAGTATTTTTGTAAACAAAGTTTCCATCATTATATTGCAAAAAGTGTGTTCCCTTATCACTTATAATGGCTCTTAGTATAAACCTAGAAAGGAAATTAAACTTGACAAAAAATGTAATAGCTTTAGCATCATTAGTTTTTTAGGCTTTAGCTTCAACCCACTTGGAGACATAATCAACTATAAGTAAGATATAATGAAATCTAAAAGATGGAGGAAATGATCCCATGAAATCAATGGCCAAACATAAAAATTTCATAAAAAATAAGGGTTTGTGGCATTTAATTTCTACGGGACAAGTTACCTAATCATTGGTACCTGTCTTATAACTTAAAAAAGTTATATGTATCCTTAAAACAAGTAAGGCTAGTGAAAACTAGTCTCTAAAATGTTATAGGTAGTCTTTTTAAGGCTAGTGAAAACTAGTCTCTAAAATGTTATAGGTAGTCTTTTTACCCCCAAGTTCCCTCCACAAGCATACGAATGACAAAAGGTCAAGATAGAAGGCGTCTTATTGCACGATGCCTCCATAGAAAGGGGTCATCCCACGTATAGTACTTAGCTTCACTCTTTAATTTGTTCCTTTGAGCTTTTGACAATCCTGTAGGTAATTTGTTAGCAAATAAAAAATTCATGATATATGCATACCATGGAGGTGTCAAATCAGTAGAAAATAACTATTCATCTAGAATGTTTTTATCAAAGGAATATCATCTTCTTTTATCATCAAGTGACTAAGGTGATCATCAACCACGTTTTCTACCCTCATATCCTTTATTCCAAATCAAACTCTTGAAGGAATGTCTTTTGGAGAGAAAGAGACTAGAGATTGTTTAACAAGGTTATAATAGATAAGTACGTCCTAATTCCCAAGCTTCGTTGATGGATAAGGGAAACATAGTAGCCCATCATATTGAAGAATTCTTGAGCTCTTTCTTAAGAAGACAATGGAATCTCTAACTTCCTAGCTTTTCCCTAAGGTTATTTGTATTAGCATTGTACTTCTTTTGCTTGATCAAGCTTTATAAAGACAAAAAATTGCCTTTTATGGCTTAATGAATTCTTTTGCCTTTTAAAAAACTCATGAAGGATGAGAATCCATTTGATTAAGCTTAACTTTGCTTCCTTTTAGAATCCATTTGATTAACCTTGACTTTGCTTCCTTCTTGGTGACCAAGTACTTCAAAGCTGCATGATCAGAGTAAACAATGACTTTATTTCCCAAAAAGTATGAATGAAAATTTTCCAAACACAATAGATAAAAGCTTTGTTTTAGTTATGGAATAATTTAGTTGGGCTGGACTTAAAGTTTTCAAAGTGTAGTAGATGGCATGTGAAGCTTTGCTCACTCTTTGTCCTAGAAACAACCCCATTGTATAATCACTTGCATCACACATGATCTTAAAGGGAAGGCTTCAATTTGGAGGTTGAATTACTAGTGCAGATGTCAAGAGCTCCTTAAGTCTATGGAACGTCTCCTTACACTTATCATTACCTTTAAAAGGGACATCTTGATGTAACAATTTACATAGAGGAGAGGCTATGTTTGAGAAATCCTTGATGAACCTGTGGTAAAGACTGGTATGGCCAAAAAAAGATTGAACTGCCTGCATATCAAAGCAAGAATGAGATCAATTTTAGATTTTCCCCCTTTATACCCTTAGAAAATACAGCATGCCTTAAAACTATACCTTTATCTACCGTAAAATGAAATTTTCCTAAAAGACTATAAGGTTAGTTTTAATACATCTTTCCAAAATTAGTGCAAGATTCTTTAAGCAATCGTCAAAAGAAGAACCTTAGAATCTAAAATAATTCATAAATAGCTCTATGATCGTCTCAACATTTTTAGAGAAAATGGTCACTATACATTTTGGGAAAATGATGGGTGTATTGCATAAATAGAACAACATCATTCAATAAGCAAATGTACCAAATAGGCATATGAAGGTTGTATTTTCTTGGTCTTCTAGTGCAAAAGGGATATGAAGATAACCCAAGAATCCGTTTAGAAAATATTAATATTTATATCCACTCAGTCTTTCAAGCATTTGATCAATAGATAAAAGGGAAAATGGTCTTTACAAGTTGTAACATTCAAATTTCTATAATCAATGCATACGCACCACCTAAATTTCACACAGTTGGGAACTAACTCACCGTCTTGATTAGCCACCACTGTGATTCCAAATTTCTTTGGAATCACCTGCATTGGACTTACCATCTTACTATCAAAGATAGGATAAATGACTCCAGTATTGAGAAACTTTAGTATTCCTTCTTCACAACTTCCATTATTGGAGGATTCAACCTACGTTGTGCTTACCTATTGGACTTAGCATCCTCCTTAAGCAAAATCCAATGAATGCATATAGAAGGGTTTATTCCTCAAATATCTACAATTCTCCATCCAGTGACCTTTTTTGTGCTATCTTAACTTCAAACTAGTTTAGCTTCCTAATCAGAAGTCAAAATTGTAGAAATAATTATTGAAAGAGTCTGATTATCTCCCAAATATGCATACTTCAAGTGGGTGGGTAGTAGTTTTAGCGCCACATTAGGTACCTAAATATTATAAAGAAATAGTCTCTGGTAAGATCCAAGTAACTGTATAGAAGCAAGTTCATACCTTATAAAGAGGTTTTCAAAGAATGTAAGGTAGTCGCCAGCTCAATTAGCTCCTCCCCAACTGAACATCAACAGTGGCTTCCAACTCCAGATGCTTGGTCAAAACTACTTCTAATTGATCTCTATAATTTAACTTAAACATTTTCTGCAGTAAGGGATCAATCACATTAATAAATAAAATAAAATAATCATATTGAGGATGTTTCATAGCATTAAAAATATTGAAATGAAATACTTCCCTATCAAATTCCTTTATGATAGTGCCCTTATGAACATCTATCTTAGTTTAGGTCGTGTGAAGAAATAGTCTCCCTAGTAAGATAGGTATGGGATTATATGATGTTTCATTATTCATATCTACCACATAAAAATCTACAAGAAACACCAACTTATTCACTTGCACCATATCATCCTCAACCACTTCATCAAGGTAAGCATTGGTACAGTCAGTTGATTGTATAATAACATTGGTCTCTTTTAAAGGGCCCAAGTTTAAATAATCATAGATAGAGTGAGACATAATATTGATTGATGCTCCTAAATCTAGCAGATCTCTCTTAATCATAGTATTACTAATCTTACAAGGAATGGTAAACATATCTAGATCCTTGCATTTCAGTGGTATGTTCTTTTTAAAGATTGTAGAAACATTCTTACCCATCATGACTTTCTCATCACCTCTTAGCTTTCTCTTATAGGTACATAATTCCTTAAGGAATTTTGCCTATATGGGCACTTGTTTGATTGTATCCAGTAAAAATATATTTACTTCTATCTTTTGAAAAGTCTCCAATATCTCCTTATCCTTTTCCTCCTTGTTCGATTTTGCCAACTTGCTAGAAAATGGTAAATGGTTAGTCTTAATCATAATAGGACATTCATAATTTACTTTTGAGCTAGACGGAGGGTTTCCTTTTTCTCCTAACTCCTTTTTAATCTCTTCTTCATTAGCCATCCTTAGTGGAGTCTTCTTAAGATCCTCAAGCTCCCTACCACTCCTTAAGGTCACCTCATTAAAATTCTTTAGATTTACCTACGATTGAGATTACAAATTACCTCTTGTTTTTGATTATAAACGGTTGAGAGTCATCATGATTTGACCTATCTGGCTCTCCAAATTTTAGATGCTAAACCTTGTATCTTGAAATTGAGATCTTGTCTCTTACTGAAATTATTTTACATAATGTTGAAAACGCAGAGTAATAGTAGCAAGAGACTTAACTATATCTTCTAGAGATGTACCTGAGTTGGAAGAAGAGGCTTATGGCTTACGTATGAGTTGTTGTGCTCCTTGTGACCTAGATGAGAAGTAGTTATGTTGCATATTCCGTCTATAACTCAGGTTTAGGTGATCTCTTCAACATAGGTTATAAGTCTGGGACTCTGGGTTGTATTGACTGGAAAAATTCCACCTTGTAGCATTGATATACTCCATGTTTCTATCTTGTGGAGTTGGACACCCATTTATTGAATAGTTCACATTTGCACATATACGAAAAGCTTTCACCTATGCCTTCCCTACATCAATTTTTCTACCAAAAGATGTTATTTTATCTAAATGATGTTCTATGGATAAACTATTTACCTCATTTACCCTACGAGCATTATTGCGAATGCCAAATTATTGAGTGTTCATGGCCATGCTCTCAATTAAAGTTTTGGTCTACATAGAAGTCTTACATAGTGCTCCACCACTTACTTCCTTTACCAAGGTCCTATCTATAGGCAATAATCTTTTGTAGAAGTATTAGATGAGGAGTTGTTCCGTGATATTAAGGTGAGGGAAACTGACACATAACTTCTTAAAATGCTCCTAATACTCATGAAGGGATTCTCCATAATGTTGCTTGATCCTGCATATTTCTTTCCTTATGTTAACTGTCTCTAATGATGGAAAGTGTTTACCCAAAAATAGCCTCTTAATTTTAATCCATGTGCTTATGCTTCCTATATGTAGATCAAAAAGTTAGCCTTTTGTAACATCCTTTAGTGAAAAGGGGAAGATTCTCAATAAAATATGCTCGTCCATTAACCATGGAGGTTTCATACTAAGATAGACCATATCGAGCTCCTTGAGATGCTTATGAGCATCCTTACCTACAAGACCATGAAAGTTAGGCCAAAGGCGGATTAAGGCAAACTTAAGCTTTGATAGGTTGTCGTTAGCCTACAAATTTAATCCCCTACTTAAATTGATTTGTAGTATAGTGAAGCAAGGGTATCGT
>JAOSBP010000204.1:13377582-13392527 GCA_027563825.1 Erythroxylum mucronatum
CCACATTGAAAAAAGAGAGGAAAGAAGACCAACATATAAGTCTAGTGGGCTACTCCACCTATCACCAATTGGTTTTAAGATGGAACCTCACATGGGCTTATATGTGGTCTAGCTTTCCTTCTCGTGTGGGCCCGTAGGCCCATTGTAAATTCTAACAATATATGCACATTCAGGGTTTATTGGAACATATAAGACATAAAGCTCCTTTTCGATTCTTTAATGGAGTAACTGAGTTGGAGGGTTTTTTGGAACTCATAAACGTGGTTTGGCAACAACCAATCACTGGATTTAAAGCATTCCAGCTGATGAAAAAATTACAGCTGGTTAGAGGAGCACTCAAACAATTCAGGAGTAGCAAACCAACCAACTTAATAGCCCTTAAAGAGCAACTAACAAAGGCGCAAATGGCTTTTTACAATTCCCCAATGGACATACAACTGCGGGTGATAGAAAGGAATTTACTCAAGGAGTATCAACAGGAGCTGCAACTTCAAAATTCTATACTCAAGCAAAAAGCCAGACTGAACTGGCTTAGAGATGGGGACTCCAACTCCAAATACCCATTCCATCTTGCTAGCTAGAAGAAATGGTAATTGTATAATAGCACTAAGGACTGCAGGGACCGATTAATCTCAGATCAAGATGAGCTTCTGGAAATGGCCAGAAACTTCTACTTCCAGCTAATGGGACCTAAGGTGATTGAACAACCGACGGAGAGTATGAAAAACATACTAAAAGGGACGATAAGTAGTAATCTTAAGGAAGCACTGATTCAACCTTTCTTTGAACATGAGATCAAGCAGATAGTCTTGGGTATGCACCCCTCCAAAGCACCGAGTCCTGAAGGATTTACTGCTTGGTTTTTTTCCACACACATGGGCCATAACAGGGACACTCTTCACTGAGGCTATTTTGGAATATTTCTCTTCAGCAAAATTGTTGCAAGAAGCAAATAACATCTATGTGTGTTTAATCCCTAAGAAGAAACAACCGTTGACTATGTATGATCTACAAAACTATTGCAAAACTATTAACGGACAGATTGAAAAAGGTGCTTATGGAGCTCGTTGACAGATCACAAGGTGCATTCATTCTTGGTAGAAACATAGGAGACAATATCTTTTTGTTACAAGAGTTGCTGAAAGATTACTCGATCAGGTAAGAGGCTGGGCAGTTGTACGATGAAAATCAATTTTTATAAAGCATATGACAGTCTCAACTGGAGCTACATCAGAATTTGTCTAAAGGCGATGGACTTTCCAGCTAAATTTATCGAGTGGACTATGAATGTTGTCCGATCTTCTTCGATATGTGTCCTGGTTAATGGCTTTCCATCTAAGCCTTTCAAGAAGGATAAGGGACTCAGACAAGGGGATCCGTTATCCCCTTATCTTTTTGTCATTGCAATGGAGGGGGTGTTGAGATTACTCATGGCTTTCATGATTCATAATGGATATTACAAATATCATTAAAAGTGTGCTGGACTGTCCATTACTCATTTGATATTTGCAGATCACCTCATCTTATTTAGTGGAGCAGACATTCCTTCCATCAACATCATGAGGCATATTATGAAATTGTTTTCTAAGTGGTCTGGTCTTAAAATCAGTGGTGGGAAAAGTAGCATCTATATCTCCTTGGACGAGAACAATGGTGAATAATTGAGCAAAATGATGGGGTTGACAATTCAACCTCCTGAATTACGATATCTTGGTGTGCCTATCACTACTTCTAAGCTTAAGTATGCAGATTGTATTCCACTTCTTGAGAAGCTAAATTTTAAGGTGAATTCCTAGCGAAATCGTAAACTCTCCTATGCTGCGAGAATCACTCTTATCATTTCAGTCCTGAATAGCTTGCATGTGCATCGGACAACTCATGTTGTGCTGCCACGACGAATAACAAAGGGGATAGATAGAATTATCAAAGCCTTTCTTTGGTCTGGAAGCATTGAATATGCCAAAACAGCTAAGGAAAAGTGGTTTGAAGTTACAACCCCTAGGAAACAAGGGGGACTGAGTATAGCGACAATTTCAAACATACAAAAAGTGTTAATGTGCAAGAAAGTTTGGCGGCTTCTCACAGACAAAAAAAGTCTCTGGTCCAAATGGATACATACCTTCCACCTTCGTGACAAAAATTTCTGGTAGCTTACAAAATCAAATAACTTTTTGTGGTCGTTCGATGAGCTATTGAAGATGAGATAATCGATATACTCACGGTTTGAGATCCTCTGTCTCCATTTTGATGTACCTACCATGTTCCATTCAATCTAAGTCATCCATTTATATGGGTCCCACATAAATAAATGGCTTGGATCAAGTGGGACAGAATAAGTACAAAAAATTGGGTACAGAAGATCTGTACCCCTCATAAATAAAACATCACGTAAGAGATGGTGCAGCTACGTGGGTGTGGTATGACAACTGGCTCAAAATCGGCCCGATTGTCGATAACCCAGTCTTCGAACATCTGTTGGAATTTTGGAATAGAAACTAACTAAAATAAAGTAGAATAGGAAAGAGAAAATACAAGTGACAATTTATTGATAGGTTCACATTACGTTGACATGAAGACCTAAATATATAGATAATGAAATAACAAACTTAGCTAATATCTAAATAAAACAAATCAAATTCAAAAGTTTGAATCCTAACTAGATAACAACTTTATCTTAAAATATAAAATTTTATCTTTTAACAAATATATTACCTTTAAATAAAATCTTTAATTTTAACTTTGAATCAATATTTCCAACATTTTTCCTTGGTTCAAAGTTGCAGAAAATTCAAACTCTATGGAACACATCTTTTCAAATTTCTTATTTGTGAAGCACCTTCTCTTCATTGTATGATACACTTTCTCATCATCTTCACTGTATGATGCACTTTCTCATCATTTTATCATTGTTGAGCACTTTCTCTCAACTAATTCAAAAAAGAATTTCTTCTTCTACCACTTCAACCAAATTTGCATGTTCTTTTTTAAACCTGCAATTCTTTTGTAAATGACCAAATTTTTTGTAGTTATAGCATTTAGGCTTTCCTTTGTATCAACAATCGTCTTTCTCATGACCAAACTTCTTGCAATGGTTACATTAAGGATTTTTTTTCTTTTCCCTTTGCAACTTTAGCTAAATAAGCTCCTTCAACTGTCTGTTCAATTCCCTCTTTGCTCATAGTTCTTCTTTGCTCCTGAGCCTGCAAAGCATTAATCAATTATGGTAAAGTTATTATACTGATATCTCTTAAATCTTCAAGAGATAAAATTTTAGACTCAAATCTTTCAGACAAACTTATAACCATTTTCTCTACAATATTGCTATCAGGTAAATCTTCTCCCAGCAGTCGAATTTTGGTCACCACACTTATTAACCAATTAAAATATTCTTGTATGGTCTCCTTTTCGTTCATGCTCAAGGTCCCAAAATCTCTTTTGAGATTTAAGATTTGCATCCTTCTTGTTATTTCATTGCCTTGATATAATTCTTTCAGCATGTCCCAAACTTCCTTAGCTATTTCACTCGTCCTAATTCTTATGAAAATTACTTCTGAGACGGCAGAATGAATTATAGACAAAGCTCTTGGGGCTTTTGCTTCTTCTTCTTCATGAGCCCTTATCTGATTGAGTGTTGGATTATTTTCCAGAGATGGTAATTCCCTTTCATTTTCTACCCACTACCACAAGCTAAGACCTTTTAAATGAGCTTTCATCTTAACAGCCTGTACTTGACAACTTTCACCTTTGAAACTTGGGGGTGAGATAATTGTTGAATTACTGGCAGCCATGGGAACTCACTCAATCTCACAGTCCCTCAAGGATTTAAAGCTCTGATACTATGCTGGAATTTTAGAATGGAAACTAACTAAAATAAAGTAGAATAGGAAAGAGAAAACACAAGAGACAATTTATTGATAGGTTCACATTACATTGACATGAAGACCTAAATATATAGATAATGAAAAAACAAACTTAGCTAATATCTAGATAAAACAAATCAAATTCAAAAGTTTAAATCCTAACTAGATAAAAAACTTTATCTTAAAAGATAAAATTTTATCTTTGAACAAATATCTTATCTTTAAACAAAATCTTTAATTTTAACTTTGAATCAATATTTCCAACAACATCTTCAACATAGAATTCCACCCAGCTCTCATGTATCGGGTCTAATTCAAGATGGGGAATGGGTTCGACACACTCGGGGACTCTTTACGTTAGAGGCTTATCTTCCACAATTGAGAGATCTCACAGCTGAAGACAAAATCCTATGGAATCTTCACTCTCGAGGAGTTTTTACAAATGCTTCATGCCATAACTTATTCAGAAATGCATTAGCCTCAGTATTGTGGTTCAATCTCTTATGTAAACAAACCTTGAATCCTAAAAGATCTGTTATTACGTGTTTAGCGATCAAGAATCGTCTAAGAACTAAATGTCGCTAGTTCTCACCCACGGATAAAACATGTTTACTTTGTCATTCAGCAAAGAAGGATAGGAATCACTTTTTTTTGTCTGCGAATACTCCAAAGCTGTGTGGAACATAATCTTATATATGCTGGAAGTTGCAAATTTTAACTATGAATGGGAGGACATGCTGAATTGGGTAATCCACCAAAGCCTTGACAATGATATACTCCCCAAAGTAGCATTCATCACTACCATATACATGTTATGGAAGGAGCGAAATAATAGACTATATAAACTCATTGTAGAAGATAAGCACAAGTTGGCAGATAAAATCGCCAACTGGATTCAGGCAGTTATCATTGCAAAACGAGCTGACTGCTTGCTACCTCCCCTCACCAAAATCAAATGGAACTTACAATATGATGTAGTGTAAATAGGACATTATGTAAGTAAAGAGATCTTTTGTAATCCCAGAAACACTGTCGTGGAGTGAGCTGGAATAGAGGTCCCTATGGTTTCTGAAAACTTGTAAGAATGTAAACTTGTCATAACTTTTGCTATTGATTAATATATCTTTATTCATTTTATGAAAAAAAACAAAGTGTCTTACAAAAAACGTGAAAGTGAAATAGAAACACAAGATAATGGCCTAACTAATACTACACCATGTTGTTTAGTTGAATTTCTAAGGCTTAAAATTAGTCAACTCGTAGCCAAATGTTCTCTCTTCCAATTGGAAATTGCAAGTTCTTTGTGAGTTTTCTTCATCTCCTTTTCAAAGCTTGCCTATTCTCAAAGCCCCTGCTTCATGTCTTATCAAACGCAATATGGAGTTAGATTACTCATTTTAGTTATAGTTGATATACTCTATTGCAATTGAATTACAGTGCCAAAGTTGAGTTCCTTGGGAGAGCTACTATGAATGTGATCTATTTGCATCCTCTTACCAAGTAGTTATTTTCAAGACACTTCAAAGCTGCTACATTGCTTGCTTATTGTAACTCATTACAAAGCTGAGTCCAGTTTCACCTAGTTCTCTTCTTTGGCGAGTCTCCTTGCTTCTTTTGTAGCACCAGAATGGCATTTCCCTTGTGATATAGGATTATAAGTGGTGCATGGGGATCACAGTAGCCTTGATTACAAACATTTTAACGCCTACTACTTATTATACACTCAAGACTTTCAAATGAAAATCAATAATAAACCTACCATCCATCTCTCCTTTGATGGTTAAGAAGCCTAATGTATGTTCTTTTCTAATAAAGGAGCTTTTGGAAAAGTTCTCCTAATTGTCTGCTTTGATATTGGAAGTGTCATATATTTTTTGGCTTAATGACAAAAAAAGTTCAAATTTTCGTCAATTTTTTAATTGCAGCCCGAACTTTAAAAAGTAGCAATAAATGCTCAAACTTTTAATTTTTTCAATTCTAGCTCAATATTAGACTTATCGTTGTCTTTGCTGATGTGACACTGTCACGTGTCAAGGGGCTCTCATTAATCAGACTCATCAACGTAATTAACATAAGTTAGTCTGATTATTGAAATGATGTCATTTCATTATAAAACTGAGACGACGTCATTTCAACAATTGGACAACACACACTGTCGTTCTCAATCTTTAATATAATTTCCTATTCACTCACGCATGAAATCACTCTCACCCCTTGTTCTCAATATGTAAAGCCCGCTTTGACTTACCTCCAGACACATCAGCCCCCTCTATCCTTAGAGAGCTTCTTAATCACCTCTATTTGCCCAGAAGCCACTGCCTTAATTGCATATATAATCGTCTGGAAGCTTTCCACTGATAAAATCGATGATCTTGACATCAAAGCTCTCCTCTTATTCCACATAAAATCCACCATTGAAGAATCACAATTTGACCTAATGGCTAAAGAATTCTCAATATCAACCAACTTATCCCCAGCTAGCCTACTCATCCTCTTTGAATCTAACACCTGAAACAATCTTCCAACTAATTCAAACACAACCTTTGAAACAACATCAAACTTGTCCAACATGTTCTGTTCGATCCAATTCCACGAAGTTGAGACCTTGTCCAACAAATTAACGTTGTTCTTATAAAGAGTAATTACATCATCTCGCGCCCAATGCTTCCTATTGTTTCAGTAATAGAAAGCTGCAAATTATCACTAGGATAATTGAAACAGACAGAGATTTCATCATTGGAATAGATGATTAACTTAGAGAGGACATAGTATGATATGGTCGCAAGAATAGAAATGGTAGTGGCGGTGACAACGGGATAGGGGAAGTGGAGATTGGAGCGAACGCTGATGTAGAAAATGTCCCAAAGATCGGTAGTGAGACAGGTTGATCAAATTAAGTCAAAAGCAAGCTTTTTGCATACAATAAAGCCTGGTTGGGCAAAGATTTCTTCAAAGACTGTCTTAGCAATGACGGATTTGGAGATTTAGGTTAAAGATTGAGAATGAAGGGGTGTGTTGTTCATTTATTAAAATGACGTCGTCTCAATTTTACAATGAAACGATGTCGTTTCAATAATCAGACTGACTTATGCTGATTACGTTGACATGTCTGATTAATAAGAGTCCCTTGACACATGATAATGTCACATCAGCAAAGATAACGATGAGGCTAATGTCTGGCTATAATTGAAAAAATTGAAAATTTGAGCATTTTGTTGCTATATTTTAAAGTTCGGGCTATTATTGAAAATTTGATGAAAGTTTGAGTTTTTTAATAATTAAACCTATTTTTCCCTCTGTATTTTGTACAAAGTCTCATAAAGAAAAGCCTAAAAAGGGATTAATACTTAATCTCTCTCTATATTCTTTATAAAATATAATGTATAATCCTTGTCCATAATGTAGCCAAACAGGTTAGGAGGAAGAGATTTAGAAACCTCCCCTATAAATAATCTATATATTAATAGCAAAATAATAGGTAATCATGTGTCTCAAGCATAGTGTTACAAAAAATATAATTAGTGGAGGAGATAAAGCCAATCAATCTATCTTTGGTAGAAAGCCAACTATGAATAGCCAACCAAATAATAAAATTTATTTTTCGAACTACCTAGGGGAACTGAACAAGTTTAAACCAAGGGATAATCAGATTCTTTTCCCTCAAGGATTCTCTACAAGACTTATTAGTGTAGATTCTTATAGAGTTTTTTGTCCATTGAACAATATCACCTAAAGTTGGGGCTTTCAGTTTTGCTTGCAAAAACATTGTAGTGTCTCAATAGTCTGCTGATTAAAACATAATTCACTATACAAGATCATCTGCTTTATAGTTCCAAAGTTCAGTTCCTTGAGAGAGCTACTATATATGTATGTGATCTATTTGCATCCTCTTACCAAATATTTATTTTCATGACACTTCAGAGCTACTATATTGCTTGCTTGTTGTAACTCGTTAAAGAGCTTAGTACAGTTTCACCTAGTGCTCTTCTTTGGTGAGTAACACTCTCCTTTATTCTTTTGTAGCAGTAGAATGACATTCCCCTTATAATTTAGGAGTATAAGTGGTATAAGGGAATCACAGGAGCCTTGATTCCAAACATTTTAACTCCTACTGCTTATTCTATAATCTAGAATTTCAAATGAAAATCAATAATAAACCTTCCATCCATTTTTACTTTGACGGTTAAGAAGCATAATGTGTGTTCTTTTCTAATAAAAGAGCTTTTGGAAAAGTTCTCCTAATTGTCCGCTTCGATACTGGAAAAGTCACATTTTTCCTCTATATTTTATACAAAGTCTCATACACAAAAGTTCAAAGAGGACTTAATACTTGATCTCTCTATATTCTTTATAAAATTTGATGTATAATCCTTATCCATAATGTAGCCAAACAGCCTAGGAGGAAGAGATTTAGAAGCCTTCCCTTTAAATAATCTATATATTAACAACAAATAGGTGATCGTGTGTCTCAAGCATAGGGTTACAAAAAACATAATTAGCATAGTGCTACTGTCGTGCTCTCAATGGTCTACTGATTAAGACAAAATTCATTATACAAGATCATCTGTTTATAGTAGCATATAAAGGAATGTTTGTCCTCATATTTAAATACTTGCAACTCCATCGTTGGACATAAATCACCACAAAATTAGACCATAATATGGTATTAGGGCCACTATCCAGGTTGATTGTTTTTACTATTTCCTCACTTATCCTCTCAATCTCAATCTCAATCTCAATAGATGAATCATTATTCAAGAAGCATCATATTTAGGCTCACAAACCCAAAAATCCCATCACTTCAATTGATAAGAGTGAATATATCTAACCCACAAGGATTCCTTATCTTTTAATAATCTCCATATTCTTTCAATTAGAAGAGATCTATTACTTAATTTCAAGGGTATCACTCTAAGTCCCTTTTCTTCTTTAGGATGACAAACTATTTTTCAAGATATTTTACCCATGGAAGGAGAGTTAGAATAGCCTGCCTATTAGAAGTTTTATAGTAGCCTCTCTATAATCTTGATTAGAGAAGCAGGAAGAGCAATGTGAGTTACCTAATAGATGTGTAAAGAGTTAAGATAACATTGATTAATTGAACTCTTCCTGTAAAGGACAATACTTTATTGCATCAATTGTTTATTCTCCACTTCACCTTGGAGATTAAAGGAAGGAAATCAACATAAGATGGTTTCTTATGAGAAAAAAGGATGCCTAGGTAAGTAAATGACATTTTTCTTTAGGATGGTGATAAAAGATAACCCATTAGTTAGACAAGCATTAGAAGAGGAAATAAATAATTTATTTTTCTCTTGTTGATAGGCAACTTGAGATAACTTTTAAGGCCTCCAATACATTTTTAAGCGCCTTTACTGAATGGGAATGAACTCTATAGAAGATTAGGAGATCATCAACAAATTATAAATTGTGAATTTAAAATCTTTTGCATTTGTTGTGATATTTAAACTCTGTTTCCAAACTAATTCCATGTTTTATTAGTTTAGATAGGACTTCTATAAAGAGAGAAAATGGGTAAGGGGATAAGGAATCCCCTAGCCTAATGTCTCTTGCACCTTTGATTAGCTTAGTTGGACAACAATTTATCAAAATATTGTAAGACATTGTATGAAGACATTGTTGCATCCATCTAATATATCTTAAAGGAAAGTCAAACGCCTGTAACGAATGGATAATAAAGGACCAATTTATTAAATTAAAAGCTTGATTAAAGTTGACCTTAATAACATAACATTTTAGGAATTTTTTCCTTCTATAGTTCTTAAAGAATTTCAAAACTAGCAGAATGTTGTGCCTTATATGAACCCCATTTTTGTAGCCTAACATCCAGAGTCCTAAAACGTGAGCACATTACCCTCTGGGGTCATTTCAATGAAATCCCGTTAGTCATCTAAAATCTCAACTTGACTTCTTCAACTTTAGAACAGATTTCAGAAATCTTCAAACTAGAATTACAAATTGACTTCTTCAGAATAATTTGTAGCTATATGTCTCTAGTTTAGTTTGAAATAAGAATCATCCCATTCAGAGCTCTACAGATTAAGATATGATTAAAATATTGAAGTATGTTCAGTAAAATAACCAATTCATACTCTTCCAACCGATACCCTTACTTTCTTTCCATCAATATTTTTCAAATAGAAGCATAAGGCTACCAATTTATATAGAGAGATAGAGGAATGTGTTAGGGATCCATTGGTTCAAAAATCAAGTCATTTAAAGATCGTATGACAAAGTTATGGCCAAAAGAGTCAAACATATTCAGAGTTAGAAAAACCCTTCGGGTGCGATCGCGAGGAACAAAGGTGCGATCATGAGGAAGGTGCAATGGCAAGGAACGAGCCCAACAGTTGTGGTATCAGAACAAGAGCTGGACTTCGAAATGGGTCTCAACTGATGTGGTATCAGAGCAAGAGTTGGACACCAAAAACAGGACCCAACTGATGTGATATCAGAGCAAGAGTTGGACTCCGAAAACGGGGCCTAACAATATACCTCTTCCTTGACTGTAAGCAGACTGTGTTGTTGAGCAAGTTTTATATCTAATAATAAAACTCTTAATACTCGCAAGTATATGGATTATATCTTATAGTATAAGAGTTTATCATTTCCATGAGAATTATGTAATAACTAACAATTTGAACCTAACTTTGTCTAAAGTAGCACAAAATTGATGTGAATTAAATTTAAATAGCATAAATTAAAACAAATAATCAAATAACAGTGAACTACCAATGAAATTAGGTGTTTAATTAAGATTGAATAACTTAGGAACTACTCTTTCCCTATTTTGTTTCCATTACTATTCTTAATTCAATTGTGTTTGATCCTAGATTTTCTAATGTCATGATTACTCTTCTTAATTCAATGGCGATTAAGAGAGAATTTGTTATACAAGATCATCTATTTTGTAGTAGCATCTAAAGGAATGTTTGTCCTTATTTTTACATGTTATAATCAATCGTTGGACATAAATCACCACAAAAATTAGACGATAATATGTTATTAGGGTTACTACCCAGGTTAATTTTTTACTATTTCCTCACCTATCCTCTCAATCTCAATCTTAATAGATGAATCATTGTTCAAGAAGCATCATATTTAGGCTAACAATCCCAAAAATCTTGTTACTTCAAATGATATGAGTGAATATATCTAACCCAAAAGGATGTCTTATCTCTTAATAATCTCCATATTCTTTAATTAGAAGATCTCTGTTACTTAGTTTCAAGGGTATCACTCTAAGTCCCTCTTCTTTTTTAGGTTGACAAACTATTTTCTAAGATACTTTAACTAGGGAAGGAGAGTTAGAATGACCTACCTATTCGAAGTTTTTTAGCAGCCTCTCTATAGTCTTGATAGAGAAGCAGGAAGAGCAATGTGAGCTGCCTAATAGCTGTGTAAAGAGTCAAGATAACATTGGTTAATTGAACTCTTCCTACAAAGGACAATGCTTTAATACATCAATTGTTTATTCTCCACTTCACCTTGGTGATTAAAGAAAGGAAATCAACATAAGATGGTTTCTTTTGAGAAAGAAGGATGCCCAGGTAAGTAAATGACGTTTTTTCTTTAGGCTAGTGATAAAAGATAACATGTTAGTTAGACAAGCATCAGAAGAGGAAATAAAGAATTTGTTTTCTTTTTGTTGATATGCAAACTTGATATATCTTTGAAGGTCTCCAATACATTTATAAGCGCCCTTACTGAATGGGAATGAACTCCATAAAAGATTAGGAGATCATCAACAAATTATAAATTGTGAATTTCTAATCTTTTACATTTGTTATGATATTTAAACTCTGTTTCCAAACTAATGCCATGTTTTATTAGTTTAGATAGGACTTCTATATCAAGAGAAAATGGGTAAAGGGATAAGGAATCCCCTTGCCTAATGTCTCTTGCACCTTGGATAAGCTTAGTTGGACACAATTTATCAAAATATTGTTAGACACTGTACGAAGACATTGTTGCATCCATCTAATATATCTTAAAGGAAAGCCAAATGCCTGTAATGAATGGATAAGAAAGGATCAACTTATTAAATTAAAAGCTTGCTTGAAATTAACCTTAATAACACAACATTTTGGGGATTTTTCCCCTTTTATAGTTCTTAAGGAATTTCAAAAATAGCAAAATGTTGTGTCCATTACCTCTTCCTTGACTGTAAACAAACTGTGTTTTTGAGCAAGTTTTATATCTAATAATAAAACTCTTAATACTCACAAGTATATGAATTGTATCTTAAAGTATAAGATGTTATCATTCCCATGAGAATTATGAAATAGCTAACAATTTGAACCTAACTTTGTGTAAAGTAGCACAAAATTGATTTGAATTAAATTTAAATAGTATAAATTAAAACAAATAATCAAATAACAGTAAACTACTAATGAAATTAGTGCTTGAATCAAGATTGAATAACTTAGAAACTATTCTTTCCCTATTTTGTTTCCATTACTATTCTTAATTCAATTGTGTTTGATCCTAGATTTTCTAATGTCATTATTACTCTTCTTAATTTAGTAGTGATTAAGACATAATATGTTATACAAGATCATTTGCTTTGTAGTAGCATCTAAAAGAATGTTTATCCTTATATGTAAATACTTGTCATAATCAATCGTTGGACATAAATCACCACAAAAATTAGACGATTATATGGTATTAGGGTCACTATTCAGGTTGACTTTTAACTATTTCCTCACCTATCCTTTCAATCTCAATCTCAATCTCAATCTCAATCTCAATAGGTGAATCATTGTTCAAGAAGCATCATATTTAGGCTCATAAGCCCAAAATCTTATTACTTTAAGTGATATGGTGAATATATCTAACCCACAAGGATTTCTTATCTCTTATTAATCTCCATATTCTTTTAATTAGAAGAACTCTGTCATTTAGTTTCAAGGGTATCACTCTAAGTCCCTCTTATTTTTTAGGTTGACAAACTATTTTCCAAGATACTTTGGCCATGGAAGGAGAGTTAGAAGAGCCTACCTATAGAAGTTTTTTAGTAGCCTCTCTATAGTCTTGACTAGTGATGTAGGAAGAGCAATGCGAGCTGCCTAATAGATGTGTAAAGAGTCAAGATAACATTAATTAATTGAACACTTCTTGTAAAGGATAGTGCTTTATTACACCAATTGTCTATTCTCCATTTCACCTTGGTAATTAAAGGAAGGAAATCAACATAAGATGGTTTCTTGTGAGAAAGAAGGATGTCCAGGTAATAAATTTTATTTATGAGTATTAAGAATTTTATTATTAGATATAAAGCTAGTGATAAAAGATAACCCATTAGTTAGACAAGAATCAAAAGAGGAAACAAATAATATTTTTCTCTTTATTGATAGGCAAAATTGAGATGGCTTTGAATGTTTCCAATACATTTATTGGCGCCTTTACAGAATGAGATTCAACTCCATAGAAGATTAGGAGACCATCAACAAATTATAAATTATGAGTTTCTAACCTTCTGCATTTGTTATAATATTTAAACTCTGTTTCCAAACTAATGCCATGTTTTATTAGTTTAGATTGGACTTCTATACAAAGAGCAAATAGGTAATGGGATATGGAATCCCCTTACCTAATGTCTCTTGTACCTTTGATTAGCTTAGTTGGAGAGCAATTTATCAAAATTTTGTAAGACAATGTACGAAGACATTGTTGCATCCATCTACTATATCTTAAAGGAAGGCGAAATGCCTGTAATGAATGGATAAGAAAGGATCAACTTATTAAATTAAAAGCTTACTTGAACTCAATCTTAATAACACAACATTTACGAGATTTTTTTTCCTTTTATAGTTCTTGAAGAATTCCAGAACTAGCATAATGTTATCCCTTATATCTTTTCCTTGAATGTTAGTAGATTGTGTTGTTGAGCAAGTTTTATATCTAATAATAAAATTCTTAATACTCATAAATATACGGATCCTATTTGGTAGTATAAGAGGTTATTGTTCTCACAAGAATTATGCAATAGCTAACAATTTGAACATAAATTTGTGTAAGGTAACACAAAATTGATTTGAATTAAATTTAAATAGCATAAATTAAAACAAATAATAAAACTAAACAAATAATCAAATAACAGTGAACTGCCAATGGAGTTAAGGGTTTGATCAAGATTGAATAACTTAGAAACTATTCTTTCCCTATTTTGTTTCCATTACTCATCTTAATTCAATTATGTTTAATCCTAGATTTTCTAATGTCTTGATTGCTCTCTCTCAAGATCTAATCAATTAACCTTAACTTAACATTTTATTAAGATTCAAATTAGAGCCTAACATTTTGAAAAGTTCAAAATAGATTTTAACATTTGCAAAATGTTTAAAATAAACTTTGAATGATCGAATTTGGATGAAGTTAAGTTTTTATGTGTTATATGGTGAAATGGAGCCCACATGTCTGATTAAATTCAAATAAATTTTATTGAATTTAATCTATAATTCTATTCAAAATTTAATAAATTTTAAATAAATCTATTAAATACGTTTTTACTCTAATTAAACTAAAAAAAGTCTAATTGCTGTAAATTATCACATCGAGTTGTCCTTTATTTGAAAATCAATTTGGAAATCTTTTTCTTGGTCTAAATCCTAAAATCTCTATGTTTCCTTTTTTTTTTTTACTTTTCTCATAAATTCCTACAAAAGGCTCCAATTTTATAACAACTAATTTTTGCAAGGACATGTACATATATCCCACCCACGAAATAAAGAGAGAGGTGAGACTAAAGTGAAACTGGTTCGAAATGTCAACATAGAGAGTCTCCCTTTCACTTTTTGTGAAAATTTCTCCAGATAAATCCAAGATTTTGTTTTGAGGCTTTCATTTTAGGATCTCCTAAGTTTCAGGGGTGAAGACACTCCTCGTAATTTAATCAACTTTGAAGCCTTCATCGATAATGAACTTAGAAGTGGGGAAGAAATTATCTACTTACTTTTCAATTAACTCAAAAAATATTTTAATAAATGTAAAGTTAAATTATTTAGATTAAATCAGCTTTATTATGTCTAATTTGTGACCAGAAGGTCCCAGGTTCGAGTAACG
>JAOSBP010000204.1:13423648-13435193 GCA_027563825.1 Erythroxylum mucronatum
TCCTCTGTCCAGTTTTTATGGTGTCTTATTGTATCCAGTGAATCTCAGCCATTCATTTATGCGGGCTCCACGTTTATTTATATGAAACCTACGCGGGACCCGCATAAATGAATGGTTGAGATTCACTGGATACAATAAGACACCATAAAACTGGATAGAGGATCTTGTTCCAAAAGAAATGAGTATAGGCTAGCCCACTGGCCCGCAAATTGTTTTAAAATATTTTTTAAATTAAAAATATAAAATAACGTAATTTTTTAAATTATGTTCAAGCTTGAGTCTTGAGTTGCCCAATTTCAGGATTATCTAAAATCTTACTCTTTTTAAGTAAAAATATGTTATTTTACTTAACTAAAAATTGTCTTCCCTCCACTTTCTTCTTTTGGATCAAAGTCTACTTGTGTTTAAGAGGGTGTTGATAGCTCATCGTATCATTGATCCATGATCACAAGTTTGGCCATCAAGCCTGAAAGCTCATAGTTTCATGTTGCTGCAGAACTTGGTCAGTTGTCTAGTTGTTGCTATTTTGGGCTTCACTGGAGCTGTTTCATTGGAAAAGCTAAACTGGAAACTGACAAGTGTCTGGCTTCCTGTCAACATAATCTTCATTGGCATGCTCGCGTCAAGCATCTATAGGTATGTTTTTGATCATCACATTTATATCTTAGTCCTAATGTATGTCTTTTAGAGAGGATAATGCATAGTAATCCATTGCTAATTGCCGATTTTCTGCTAGTTGATATTTGGTTTTCTAGTGCATTTGATTCTACTGCACTTTTCCCATTTCTTTTCCAGTTTGAAATACATTAATATTGCAATGGTGACAATTCTGAAGAATGTGACAAATATTTTAACAGCGATTGGAGAGTTGTACATATTTGGACAGCACCAAACTCAGAAAGTCTGGACTGCTATGTTCTTGATGGTACAAAATATTGTTTCAATTATGCCTCTTTTCAATCTGCGATTCCTGCTACAAAACATTGTTTCAATTATCTATGATTCTGAAGTTATGCTTGGCAGGCTAATTACAGGTGGTGATCTATATTACTAAAATGTTAATTTGCATTCATAGTCTTGAAAAATGACTTCAAGAATTAGAAATTCACAGTTTATTACACAAACCACTTCACAGTTGGTTGCTCCAAATGTAATATATTCGTTACAAGATTGACCTCACAGCAAGAAAAGAACAGAATAGCAGCGGAAGTTTAGGGACCGAAATATTTTCGTCGGTAATTACCGACAGAAAAACATATGCGTCGGCAATGCTGGTCTAGAAATAAAATTTAGTAGCGGAATAAATTCCGTCTATAATTATATATATAATTCGTCATCTTTGAAATAAAAAAAACGACGTTGTTTGGTTATCCCGAAACGACGTCATTTTGGATAACTTAACCAAACGATGTCGTTTTGCGATAAAGTTATAACATTTATAGCTTAACCAAAACGACAGCGTTTGGTTAAAATTCAAATGACAACATTTTGTAAAGTTATAAACGTTAAAAATATAACTAAAACGGCGTCGTTTTAGTTTAAGGTTGATGTAAGGAGGATAGCAATACCTTGGGATTTGGTAGGTAAGGTTCAAATTCGAATAGTTACGTATGGCATAGGATGTTAGCCAAATAGTTAAATTTTTACGCCCACCTATTGTCCAAATTTTTAAGAAAGAAAAACTTTATATAAGAGAGCATTTCTAATAAGGAAAGTTAAGAAAAAATAAAATAAAAACAGAAGACCAATGATGGTTCAATTACAAGGTCCTATGCCCATCAGTATCTTAAACAACAGGAAACTATAAAGGATTCTGTTCTAAGAAGAACAGAAATAGCTAAAATGGGAGTGTCACTACTTAAGTAACTAATCTGGATACAGTGTTTTTGCTTCCGCATTTCATATCCTTTTCCTTCGTCTTCTTCACATTTCTGCCTCGGGATCTTGCTTATCACGTAAAAGATAAACATCTTGAAATATTTAAAATTAGAAATCTTGTGTTTTTTCAGATTATTTCAACTATTAGTGGCGGTATCACAGATATCTCCTTTGATGGGAAGGGCTATGTGTGGCAAAGTGTTAACTGCATTCTAACAGCAAGCTACACTGTATGTTTGTTGAATGTATTATTGACATTTCCCTGATTTGAGACTAAATGAAAACGAAAACAAGGTTCCAAAATTGCCAATCTAACATATGACATTTCATTTTTTTTATTAGCTCACCTTACGGAGAGTAATGGACAAAGCAAAGCAGTGTACGAGAAATGGATCTTTGAACGAGATTTCAATGGTGTTGCTGAACAATTTGCTATCTTTGCCCTTTGCCCTCGTTTTGATTCTGCTCTTTGATGAATGGGAATATGTAATCAATGTGTAAGAATATGTCATGAATTGCTTTTTCTCAACAATCTTAAATTTTTATCTTTTTGGTAATCCTGACCATACTTTTGCAGGGATGTGATTAGATTACCAATGTTTTGGGTAGTTGCTACAGCTAGCGGATTACTTGGTCTTTCAATTAGCTTCACGTCTATATGGTTTCTACATCAAACTGGACCCACCACTTATAGGTAACATTGTTTATCACAGATATGAAATCCACTTTTTGTATCTCACAGAATTCTTTCAAGTGAGGATCTTCTATCCAATTTTTTTTCTGTCTGACCATGTCTAATGCCCAAAACATAGTCGGTTTAGTCTTTGGACATAATTGGGCAGTCTCTAAACTCATGTCTAATGGCCAAAATGATGTCATTTTGAACATTAGACAGAATTAGACGGGGTAAAATTATACAAAAGATATGACCTCAAGTCTTTCTCCTCGTACTTTTTAACTGCTCGATGCATTCCCATCAACAATAATTCTTGTATGCACCAAACGGTTTCTATCTGTTACTATTAAACTGTTTGCTCTGTAAATTCCTTGAGGTGTTCCGGAAACAGTAGTGAAATACTTTTTCCATACATCCCACCATGACATTGTATGCAGATATCTTGTGATTTGAACAACATGCAGATATTTGCTACTGGATGATATTGGTTCTTTGTTATTACAGTCTCGTAGGTTCTTTGAACAAGATTCCTATCTCTATTGCTGGTCTAGTGCTATTCAAAGTTCCTCTCAGTCTTCCAAATTTGTTCAGCATACTATTTGGTTACACAATCAACCCTCTTATTTTCTTTTGACACCTTTACTTATCCTATATGCCTCTTATAATTTTGTTTGTGCTTCTTCCAGGTCTCTTTGCTGGAATATTCTTTGCTAGAGCCAAAATGTCGTGACCTCAGTATTGAACTCTTTGTGAACTGGATAACGAAGTGTTGGCTCAGAAAGATCTCTATCAACTTCTATGCCCTGGTTGACTCACCAAATACATTGAGAATTAACATTATCAGTGTACTTGATGGGAGTAATATTGGAGGACAAGATTCTAGTTATCGATTGAGGAGACAATTGAACTTATATTCTCTTAAGAGTTATTATATCCTATCTAGAAGAGCTTTCTTATAAAAAAATTTAGTGAAGAAATGTTGTTGCTCTATTCTGCTGAGGGTATGAAATAGTCCACCTGGATATGCTAGTTACTTTTTTCCAATTCTTATGGTCAACATAATAGCTCTTTCATCTTCATCCTTTGCAACAGTTTCAAAACTTGTTTAATTTTTTACTTTTCTTGCTTATTGCAATGGTTAACAACATGATTCATCATGTCTTATCAGCCGAACACAAGGAACAATTAAGTTTAGAGTCGACTAGTAATAAGTTAATTAATAAAAAGAGTCAATGATCATTTTAGTTATGACTTGGATCCCTTTATTTTAAAAGAGTTGCATGAAATCTCTAAAAAGTCTTTCATTCAAATAAATTTCTTTTGTCATAAAATGCAACTTCTAGACATGATACTACTTAAAGTTTCATTATTTAAAAGGCATTGTTTGAATGATTTCTGAGAACTTGGATGAGAGATGGTGTAGACATTTTAAGTCTTTCTTTATTTTAAACACTTCAAATCATAGTTAAGATGATTAGTGACCTTTTTATGAAATAGTTTATTTTGAATGACGTTAAAACTTACCCATCTTTCAATACAACAAAATAGTTTGAAAATTTTGAAAGTTCATTAAAATTTTCCTTGTTTGATCAATAAAATGATCAGAGAATATATTTAGTGCTTAGAAGCCTTTGTCTATTGGTCTTTTCATGTGATGTTTCTAATAAGTTTCATGAAAACAAAGAGAGTGACTAATGAGGAGATTCTTATAGTCTAGTGATATTTCTAGAAGATTATTTACTAAAGTAAAACAAAGCAAATTATATTTGCCTAAGGAAGAAGGAGGCCTTGAAATAATGCCTATAGAGTCACTAACAAGTTCTCATGACCAAATTAATATGGATGATTTTTATTGATAAGCAAACTCTTTTTATGTGATGAATCCATGCACATTACTTGAAGAATGAAAAATTATGAAATATCCTTCCTAAATAAAACCCTTCTTGGACTATAGTTTACATTCTCAAATTAAGGAAGAAATTTTGGATGGAATTCAAGAATAAGATAGGCAATATGGCTTCTACTTGATTGTGGTGTGATAATTAAACCAATTTTGGTCCTTTAAGTAGTATAACAGAACTTACTCCTCTCAAGAACAACATCCCAAATCATGTAACAATAAAGATGCCCTTAGTAATAAATTAATGATTGAGCAGCTAGCAAGGACATCACTAATCAGTCATATCCTTAGTTTTATTCTCAACTCTGATAGATAGAGAGGACTCTATTAACTGGTGTAGACACCCCCTTTTATTTTATAGTGCCTCTTGTAAATTATTATCAAGGAATCAAGCTTTAAGGGTAAAATGGCACAAGTTAGTTCGACTTAAACAAACTATCCATAGAGTGTCCTTCATTGCTACAAGAGAGAGATTGAGCTCATCATATAGGCACGGAGCAATATAAATATACCATATCTTGTGTGCTTTATAATTAAGAAAATGAATCCATTGGATACCTTTTCTTTAAGTGTAGCTTCTCATCTTTCATATGGAAAAGAGTTCAACTTAAGTGTAGCTTCTCATCTTTCATTGGGAAAAGAATTCAGTTTCTTTGTATCTTAAGCTCTCCTCCTACAAGTGGGCAAGATTGATTAATTGGTTAAGTCAAAAGCATAGGATAAGTAAAGGAGACCTACTAGTTTATACAATTTCTTGTGGAAATATGGAATATAAATTGTGGAAAGAAAGAAATTAGGGGATTTTTCTTAAGAAAACAAGTCATAAGCATAACTTATTGCTAGATTTGTTGAGAATGATTTGGGAGTTGCTGGTTACTCATCAAATCCATCAAAAATATGTTACAATCATTTTTGTCAGTTAGAACTTCCTTACCAATGTTTAATTTTTGCATTACCTTAGAATTTGTAGGAATATGAATATGATTATTAAGAAAAGGTTATGAGAATAAATGCCCATTATGATTGGTTTTTATTTTAATATGGATTGTTTAGTTTGAAAGTAGAGTTGAAATTGCAATGATTTTTGTAGGAGAATTGAAACTTTCTTTATAGTATATTAGGGCTACAATACTGACGGTTTCCTATCTATCTTATTGGCTTAAGCTCTATTATAATTAAGAAGTTCTTAGTTATCTCTTCTTATTAGACTTAAAAGATTATTGGTTAATAGCTTATGTTGCTTCCCTTTTTAGGTTTCATTGACTTGTTTTTCCTTTAAATTTGTATTAACTATCATTACTCTATTATTATGGATGAACTTCTTTTATCCTCTTTTATATCTCTATCTTGGAGTAATTCAATATAATTTATTTTAACTTCTAGAAAGAGGATTAGAGAACATGGGAATCATCTTTCTAATAACATGAATGCTTTATATTTTCAATTAAAAATACCTATACTACATGCAATTGTGTTACCTTGAATATACATTTAATTCTTAAACTCCTATAACTTGGTAATTGATACCTAATCTCTAATCCTAAAGCTTAAACTTGTAAATTGGACATTAGTCATTCTAAATTTGTTCATGTATAAATTAAAATTTATCACACCACTTTTTTATATAAAATACGAATTTTCTTAAATATGTCTTGCTCAAAAGTTTCATGATTAACAAAAAAGATAAAGAAAAGAAGGACATTCATTTACGCCTTGTTGATCTACATGTACTCATCAATCTATCCTCAAATACCTAACAAAAAGGAATTAAAATTAGGGAGCTCAAACTATTCACTTACTCAAGCTAAAAAGAGAACTTTTCCATCATTGCTGACTCAATTTGATGTGTAGAGTTAAAAATTTATCAATTATCCATCTTTACAAATTATATATATTTCTTTAAGTAAAATTATAAACATAATATTGATATCATTATAAACATAATATTAATATCTACATAATTATTTTAATAAATTTATTTATAATATTAATAACTAGAGAATTATTTTAAGAAATGTTTGCTTTTTTATTCTATCAATATTATTCGATAATGAGATATCATTAAACTTCCTCTTATAAACTTTTTTTTAAAATTGAAATTTATTAATAAGTGCTCAAGGGAATAAGCAAGTATAAGCCGTGAACAAAACAGAGAGAAAACCCTAAATGGCAATGTCCTAGTCTAACCTAAACAATTTAAAGGAACAACTAAGGAAAAAAGAGAGTGAGTATAGAAATCTAGCATCTATGGAGCTAATAATTGAAGCTTTGAATTGATCCCTTCTTGACAAGGCACTTTTATGAGTTTTAATATTGGAGTAAGTGTTATAATGTTCACATGAGTAAATTTGTAATGCTAGGAGCTATATCTCCAAGTCTAAATATCATTAGTCAGACATATATGGAGTGATTGGTTAGATTTAGTCATGGTCTTATGGTAGATTCCATATGATCTTCATCTTATTACTAGCCTTAGTGTGATCTTTACAAGCTAGGATTATTTACTTAATCTAGTTTAAGGTCCTGTAGATGGGAGCGAGTTGTCTATAGATATATTCTAAAATGGTCAAAGGCTTCTCTCCTTGTATATTGCATAAGTCATACAATTAAATGCTAAGTTTAAATATGTACAAATAACATTTGATTAAAGCTTTGATTACCTTTTGATCGAAATCTTTGATTATTTGTTCATTATAAAATTCTTATACATATTACCTTCATACATAAAGTGTTGCATCTGGATTGTACCTAACCCTACAAAGTTAATGTGAATTGGAATTCATAAAAGAGATAAGAAACTAGCTTAACCCTCATATTCCATAATACATAACTAATGTTTGTCTTTTCTTTTGCATTATCTGGCAACATATCTTTGATAGACTATTATACCAAAGTCATACCAACTATTATGCCAAAACTAGCTGCTATTACTAATCAAAGTATAAACTTTTGGCTTATATTATTGCTCATTCCAAGCATTTGGTTGAGAGTCCAAGAATTTAATTTTGGATTATCATGTTCCAAAATCTTATGTCCTTTAAATGATGAGAATGCATTCATATAACCCAAATGGATTCCTTGTTAGAAAATAATTTCCTTATTCTTTTAATGATTAAAACTTTGTTCATGTCTTTGATTATTACAATCACAAGTCTCCCTTCCTCCTTAAAAGTATAAAGATCATACTATTTTACTTTTGTTAAAGTTCCTTTGCTTGCATCTTCCATCCATAAGGAGTTATTAACAATCCCCTCAATAGCCTTGAATAGATTCTTTGGAAGAAGAAGATGAGTCTAATAAGTATACATATTGCCAAGAACATAAATTACAAGTTAAAGCCTATTAGTATAAGATAGAAATTTGTTATATCAGTTATGATTCTTTGATGATTTTGAATCAAATAGTGGCTAGAATTCTCTAAGTGATGGCCCTTTTATGGATGCTGGAATTACAAGATATTTGAAAGGGCCATGCTAAGCTAAAAAAACCTAAAATTCTAATGAGATCCTCAACTAGATTCTACAAGTCTACTGAACAATTATCATTCTTTTTTTATTCATATCAATACTTGAAATTTTCTTAAAGATATGTAGGGAATTCATAAGAATTTAGATTGAGTGAGGATCAACCTTATATAACAGCAACAAATAACTAGAAAAAGCAAGATTTAATAACTTATGTCCCCTTCATTTGAAATGGTACTTAGATATTCCAATTAGGCCAGTGCTATAAAAGACAAGCCTAGTAAGTACCTTAATGCATTACATGAACATATAAGGATATGGGATCCCTTTACTTCATACTTTTAGCTTGATTGAACCCCTTTGTTGGTTTTTTATTTATAAGGATACCGTAAGAAGTTGGAGGGATGCATTGTTGTATCCATTGTATAAAAATCTTTGGAAAACTATAAACCTCTAATCAATTGAATCAAAAGCATTATGGAATTATATTTTCAAATAACAACTTTTAATAGATACCTTGTTATGATAGTTCTTGAATAAGTCTTAAACTAGGAGAAGATTTTTCCTAATATTTCTTTCTCTAATAAAGGCACTTTGAATGGGTTTAATTAGAATCCTTGGAGCTTATTCCAACATTGTACCAAGTATCTTCAATATGATTTTGTAAATTACATTGTAACAAGAAATTTTCTTGAAGACGTTCAAGAAATTAGGATTAGCTATCTTATGGACAAGGCGTATATAGGTGTTGTTAACCTCTCTTAAATTCTCATATTTAAAAAGAATTACTAGATAAATTATGATACCATATCACTATTCAAACTCTAAATTTTCTAAAAAGAATAGAGCATTAAGATGATTAATGTTATGTGCCTTTTTAGATTAAGTGTGAATGTAATACATAATATCTATATAAGATATATAAAAAAGGTATGTCAAGCTAGGTAGCTTAAGTTAAATCTAATGAGGGTGAAATAAATCCTTTGAGTTTTTAAAAATAGAAGAGTAGTTAGTAGCATTACCTAGGAGGTTTTTAAAGTAATTATACATCATAAATTTAAGGTCTTCTTAGTCACAAATGGTGTTTCTATAATGATAAGTTAAAGTAGCAAATTTATTTTGATTCCTCTTTACTAGAATAGCACCATAAAAGAACTTAGTGTCTTTATCTCCCTTATTAAGCCAAAAGATACTTGATTTCTATTTTAAAAGACAAATTTGAGCTTTGAGTGCTTGAATGTAATTTGGTAGAGACTACTTTTGTTTTGATTTTAGTAAATCATTATGAGGACAATTATAGAGCTCATTATAAATCTTGTAGATAGTCTCTCTTTTCTTTAGAATAATTGCCTTTATGTTGGGAAAATAAATGTTATTAAGATGCTCAAGTTCTTCTTTGATATCTTGTAATTTTCTTTTATAAATCAATGCCTTAAAGCTCTAAAGTGACCTTGCATTCCTTTCCTGATAGTGTAATATTTGATTACCCATGTTGAGGCTAAAATTGTAAATGTGAGAGATTTACTGAGAGATTAAAAATGTGTTTCGTGCTCATGCATTATGTGACATGCTCATGCATATAAATATTGAATCTTTGCACACATGAAAATTATTATACATGCACTCATTGACATTCCGGTTATATTGAATAGCAATGGGATAGATTGAGAATCGTGGTTATAGTGAATGAGTAGAATGAAATGGAGTAGAAAGACTACAAACAAAAATTTAAGAGTTGGATTTAGTGAAGGAAAATATGTTGTAGAAGTTTACTGAGATTATATAGTATGGAATTTTAGGACATTCAGGGTCGAAAGTTAGGGTCCTTAGAAGGGAAGATGCTCAGGAGAAAAGATGTATCGTCTGTAAAGTTGTATCTTCTGTAAAGATGCTTTGTCTGTGATAGCATCATATCATCTATGAAGATGTATCGTCTGTAAGGATGATTCGTCTGTAAAGTTGTATCTTCTGTAAAGATTCTTCTTCTGTGATGACGTCATATCGTCTGTGAAGATGTATTGTTTATAAGGATGATTCGTCTGTAAAGTTGTATCGTCTGTAAAGACGCTTTGTTTGTGATGACGTCACATCGTCTGTGAAGATGTATTATCTGTAAGGATGATTCGTCTGTAAAGTTGTTTCGTTTGTAAAGACTCTTCGTCTGTGATGACGTCATATCGTCTGTGATGATGTCATTCATCTTAAGAGTTGCATTGTCTTAAGTTGACCTTGTTTCGTCTTAAGTTAACTTTGATTCGCCTGCCATTTCCTTCGTCTGTCTCTTTGCTTTGTCTGTCTCTATGCTTCGTTTGCCTCTTTGCTCCTTTTGCTTCTTACATTCGTCTACTTCTGGCATTCGTCTGCTCTTTGCTTTGTTTGTTTTACGATTCGTCTGCTTTGACCATTCGTCTGCTTTTTTCCATTCATCTGCTTTTGGCCATTCTTTTGCTTCTTGCTATCGTCTGCTTTTTGCTTTGTCTGCTTCTGGTTATCGTCTGTTTTTCTCAATTCGTCTCACCCTTCGTCTTAGGTTGACTTTTTGCTTCATCTTACATTAACCAGAACATCTTCAGGTCCAAATTTGACCCTCTAGATAACAAAATTTATCTTCAAGGTCTCTTGAAAGTTTTAGATCTCAAAGTCCCCTTTGTAACCATATAAAGAACTACTTGATCCGATATCTCTAGAGAGAGTTATGCCAGTTGTAAAACAACTTCTGTGTACTGCTTATTTTCTATCATCTGGTCCCACTTTTGACCCTACAGATGATAGAATTGGTCTTCAAAGTCTCATGGAGGTTATAGATCTTGAAGTCCCCTTTGTAACCATCTAAAGAACTACTTGATCCGATATCTCTAGAGAGAGTTATGCTAGTTGTAAAACAACCTTTATGTACTATTCATTTTGTATCGTCTGGTCCAAATTTGACTGTCTAGATGATAGAATTTGCCTTTTGTCTTCAAGGTCTTCATAAAAGTTATAAACCTATAAGTCCTCTTTCAAACCATCTAACAATGCCCTTGATCCACTACCTATAAAGAAAGTTATGCTAGTTGCCCCAAAAGAAAAGGGTTCAATATGATTGAGGACAGAACCTTGTTTGATTCTTTCAGCCTTAAACATGTCATCCAACCTCCAATTGGAGTGATTCTTGAACCATTGGATTCATAAGACATTGTTCTACCTCTCCACAAAGATTGGTAGCTTTCTGAATTGATTTTAAAAAAGATTGATTGAATGAAAGTGAGGGGATCAGTTGGAACAGTGAACTAGTATTGTTTCACAGAACATACTTCGGTATTCTAATTATATATGGATCTGAAGAATACCAAATTGAATAATTTTGGTGTCAATGGGAACATAAGACATAGGGAAACATGTCTCTGGAAGAAAGTGCTGCAAAATAACTTCAGTAACGGGATCAAAAATGTTGGGCCCCGATTCGCAGTAAGCATATTTAGATTATGAGAAGCATGTGTAAATTCTTTTGAGGTTTAATTTGATAATTTTTAAATTATGGTTGGAATAAATTGAGGATAACTATAAATGTTTTTTTTTAAGGCTTAGGTGAATCAAGTGGGCTTTAGCCCTTTTTCATATATTTTAAGTGATGAGTAAATGAGTGCA
>JAOSBP010000204.1:13446946-13460751 GCA_027563825.1 Erythroxylum mucronatum
AAGTTGATAAGTAATGCAATTGCAAGTAATATTATCTACTCGTCTAACAATAAGAAAATTAAAAGATAAGGGTTAGAGAATAGACGCCGCGATTTTATATTGGTTCACTCCAAACCTTGGGCTACTTTAAATCCTCAGAGTTTATCTGAGATTTTTACTATACTTTTCAACTTTACAAGTATTCTTTCTACACTTACAGAGTCTCTTTAGGTCTCTCTCAGAAAGTATTCTTTATCTGATATCTTACCCTCTCCAGGCTCTAGCCTTTCTTTCTCTCTCTAGGAAAGATATTTTTGAGCTTCACGTTACAGATGTATTTGCTCTCTTCTTTCACACTTTGAATACAGAATTTCTCTAAGTATTGTACAATCAAAATTTTCTCTTGTAAAAACATTATTTAGTCTTCGACTAGAACTAGTATTTATAGCCTAAGTCTCCAATTGTCTTCTTTGAGAAACTATTTCTTGAATCTTCTAGAAACCGTTATTAGTTGAGTCCTGTAACTAACTCCAACTAAGTAATTGACTGACGTTCTAGAGTATCTTCCTTTTGTATCGTCTGGAATAATACTTCTTCTGTTATCATGTTTCATCTTATATTGCACTTTGTCTGGTGTTGTACTTCATCTGGTGTTGACGTATCGTCTGTTGTAGATATATCATCTGTTGTTGACCGCACATCTTCTGGGTTTGACTAAATGTTACTTACATTTTTCTACACACTTAACAAACTTGTCAAAGCAGTTCATACATTTCTAAGATTATTATTATTTGATTGTCATCAAAATTAATAGAAGTGAAATCCTCTTGACGTAACAAGGTCTATTAAACATCTTTTTCTCCTCATCAATAATTTGATGACTTATAAATCAACTTTTGATGACTTTAAAACAACTTAGCAGTTGTGTTAATCATTTGCTCCAAGTTAAAGTACCTATGACATTTTTATAAGTAGTCGTTTTGACTACTAACCAATAATCCATCTCCATTGATTAAAGATCCTATTTTGTTACTAATCTTCCTTACCATATGTTGAAACATTAAACAACTTTAGGCTAGTACATCAAACATGTTTGGCTAGTACATCAAACATCAAACATGTTTAGGCAAGAACATTAAATTAGGAATACATCAGATGTTGAAACATCTAACAATTATACTTTCCAACATCAGGTTAGGTAAATTACATTTACACACTATTCTAGTACATCAAATCATTTCCAAGTAAGGCTTTAAAGGTACAACTATTGCCTATATTGCCTTCATTATTTAGGCTAACAAACATAAGCAAAACTACTAAACACAAGCTTAAACAAGCAACAAATTTCCAACACTTTGCTGAATGTGTTTCATTACTACTCCTCATGGCAACTAACTCATTCTTCAACTTTAAATTTTCTGCAGTTGTTTCATCTTGCAAAACATCGACTGCATTCTCTCTTAACTCTTCCACTTCAACCTTCAGTAGATTACTTTGAAGATATAACATCTTCTCTCTGTTTTGTAGCTTTGAAATAATCTGTCTTGCTCTTGGACAAAATCTTTGATCATGCCATTCGTAAAATGCACAAACATTTTCACTCTACCATCAAAGGAAAAACAACGATTCATTAATGGAATATATGAACATATTTAGCTAAACAACATCAAATGTACAAAATTACCAAAAAGAGTTGACAACTATAGAACCTTCTTCCTGGATTTTCATCAGTTCATGAAGTCCATTTAGGTGCTTTCAAATTATAGTAACAATATTTAGCCTCTCCATCATAGTCCCATTCAACTGGGTAAGTTGAAGAAATCAACTTGTATGACCTCAAATCAAGCTTAGAATGCATCCCTCTATTGCCAAAGATGATAATTCCAAAAAATTTTAACTAAACACAAAATTAAAACTAAGAAAATAATAAAATGAATCCTCTAATCATCCTCATTGCCTTGAATAACTACTACTTGAGCTCATTCTCATGTATTATAGAACAATGTTGTAATGTTGATTATGCAACCACTGATAGCTAAATGATGTCTACAGAACTGAATTTGTTTGCTCCTAAGAATCTCCATGTCTTCTATGAATGTCATACTTTATCTTAAACCTAGCGAATAGAGATAAACAAAACATGGATAACCACCAACGAAGCTAAACCAAGTGACATAAAACATATCCTATGTACAATGTCAAGTAGATAGGGAAGAAAAAACTTGATCATATCCTACATATAAATGTATAATAGAATTGCACATGAAAACAGCTCTATTCTATATCCTATTCAACCCTATAAGCAAACCCATTTAAAGAAGATAAAGTAATTTACCTAAATGTAACATTATTCACGAAACTTTCCATTAAAAGGGAAAAGGGCAAAGGAATAAAGTGAAGATTCAAATACCATAACTTATATACAAAAATTAGAAGGGAGTATGAGTCATTACCTACTTGGGTCGTTAATCAGAGCATATGTATGTTTCAAATCTCCAAAAACTCAACCATCGATTCACCTCTAACGTCAAAAGAGAGAGCTCACACTATGTAGAAGGCAGAAGCACGATTAGAGTGAAGGCACATGCGTGAAGTGATAATGCGTGTAGGGATTGGAGTGAAGGACCAACTAAGAGAAGAGAAACATATTGAAAACACCTGTTGAAAAAAATGGTTGATTTAGGGTTGAAGAGTAGAAATTTAAATGAAATTAAATTTTTTTTCCTAAATTCCACCTGGCTTGGACAATAACTTATATTTTCTTAATGGCATATGTAAAACACGTCTTAATTTTTATCCAAAAAAATCTTAAATTGAGCAGACTCGTGAAAATTTTAAACCTTCTTTGAGCAAGTTACAAGTTTAAGTCCTAAACTGATCAAACTCAAAAAGGTTAAGCCCTAATTTAGGCTTTTAGCCTTTTTTAAAATATGCAAAAGAAAGTTACAAGTACGAGAGCCATTTGTCTTCAGTCTTCTTCCGTCACCTTTAAAATAAAACCTTCTATTTTTATTTTTATATAAAAGTTAAGCAATTATTCATTTTTATGCAGATCAGGTGCTCGATGTAGCCTTGTAAAGCATTAACCACTTCCTCCCGAATATTTCACTTGTGACATACAAAAAGAATAAAATACTTCTAATTTCTGCCCACTCTTATTGTCATGTTCCATATGTTTTAAAGTCCACAAGATAAGAATTGGCCTAAAGAGTCTGTTGGAATATGGTAAAATCTTATAGAAAATTCTAAAAACTTTTGGAACATAGTATAAGCTTATGAAAGAATTTAGAAGCTTTTGGAATATAGTAGAAGACTATGAAAGCTTGTGGAAAATTATAGAATATTGTGGAACAATATGGAACATTATAGAAGCATGTAGAATGTTGTAGATAGGTACATATTGTACAGAAAGTATGTAGAGTAATATAGAAAATTCTAGAAGATCAATGTAGACCATTAAATCAAGTAGATCTTAACCATCCATTCTAGGTTAAGGAACTAGTATATATATACCCCTTGAGGGTTGCCTCATTTATACCATAGAACATCATAGGTATCAAAGCATCATTGAGAGAGTTCTTTAATTGAAGTATATTTACATTCTCCCACATTTCCTCTTCTCTTTAGCAGAGCG
Organism: Erythroxylum mucronatum; assembly: GCA_027563825.1. Taxonomy (NCBI): domain Eukaryota; kingdom Viridiplantae; phylum Streptophyta; class Magnoliopsida; order Malpighiales; family Erythroxylaceae; genus Erythroxylum; species Erythroxylum mucronatum. Next base: position 13,450,560 of record JAOSBP010000204.1, read on the forward strand.
TTTCGTGTAGAAGGTTGACTTGAAAATGAGAGCATGCTTAAGTATCGAACGAGCGTTAGTAAAAGTCCAAGCCCATTACAAGTGGTAATAGAGCATTGGTTGAGATCCTTTGGGTGTCGTCGAGATGGATGGTTTAAGCGAAGTGACTACCTGTGAGACCTTCTTTTCAATGTTTAGTAAACACCAATATTGTACAACTTTAGCAACATAATAAGGATATGTTTTGGCAAAGTTGTAGTGTTCTTTTGGTTATAGGTGATCACAGAAACCATATATTATCAAGGTTGGAATTGATTAATATAAGTTAGGAAGTAAAGCTACAGTAGCTAACAATCTTGGTAACGTTGCATGGTTGCATGGATTTTTCTGTTAGTAACATGGCATAGTATCATGGGTTTTACCGCTACACAAAGATGGGTGTTATTCACATAATTCTCGCTTAACTGTTCGGGTAACAACTTTGTTTCAATTGGTGGATGCTTGGTAATGTGGACGTTGCATCTTACACTACGTGAATGCATGGTTTTCATGCAAAGAAGAAGAATGTTATACCAATTATCTTTCAGTTAAGTGTCTGGACAGTTTCAACGTAAACTGTCTAAAGCAATTATGTCTTTATCTTCTAGGTAGTTAACATCTAGTGGGTATAAATTTGTTGTAAACCCTTTAGACTTGGGTGTGCATTGTTACTTCAAAAATTCTACAATACAATCTTGTTGTTTTATCCATCGTCGTTGGATCCTTTTCTCTTATGTGTTTCACATATTTTTGCTCCACAATACAACCTGCTATATCACGTTGTCTTTGTTTCTTGTGAGAGGGAAATATTCTGCTTCATTTAATCACCTTTTACAACGTTGTTGCCGTTACTCAGTGGGGGAGTTACATTTGCTGGATCAAGTGTGTAGATTTGATCTCAATTGCAAGGCATTAGTTCTTGAGTTTACTAACCACAAAAATTAACTCTGTAACACTATCCATGAATGAAGGGAGGTTGCGAGGGTTCTTCCTTCTAATAAGGGAAAGAGATACAAGTCTACTACTAGGGACGCCATGGATAGGCTCTCAAAGCCGGAGATCACCGTAGGGGAAGTTCAAGAGAGGATCGATGATTAGGACCAATGAGTAGAGGAGCTAGAGAAGGAGCAATCTTTACCCGCAAATTGATGAATGGGAATATCAATACTGTTTCCTCAAATACTTCCAAAAAAGTGATTTTCTTAGAAACTTCTGTTGTTGCTAAAAATATTATGCTTGAGGAAGAACTTGTTAGTTTAGTTATTGATTTGAAGGAAGTAAAAGGAGATTAGAGCTTGTGTAAGATGGCGATGACATAAGGAGTTGTGGCATCTATTGCTTCCACTGCTTCTGTCAAAGTGAAGGTCCTAGAGCCTAAGGCTTTTGGAAGAACAAGGGACGCAAAGACCATTGACAACTTCTTTTAGAGTATGCAACAATACTTCAAAACGCTTGGTATTACGGATCATGCCAAGATGGCCAACGGTGCTTCCCTCTATCTTGTAGACACGACTATGGTTAATTGGAGAAGGAGAAGATATAATGATATTGAGACGGGAATTTGTACCATAAACACATAGGATAACTTTAAGAAAGAGTTGAAGAAACAATTTTATCCGGAGAATGTAGAGAAGGAAGCTCGAGCTAAATTGATAAGGATTATGGGATAACTTTAAGAAGGAGTTAAAGAAATGATTTTACCTTGAGAATGTAGAGAAGGAAGCTCGAGCTAAATTGATAAGGCTTACACACTTAAAGAGTATTCGAGAATATATCCACGAGTTTTAAGAGGTATTATTGGAAATTCTCAATTATCCAGATAAGGGAGCTTTCTTTACCTTTTGTGATGGCTTACAACCATGGGCCAAGAACAAATTAGAAAGGCGAGGTGTGCAAGACCTTGCTAACGCCATCTGGTAGTCAAATTCCTTTTGAAGTAAGAAGGGATGTCTACCACTCTAAGTCCCAAAATAGTGACAAGGATAAGGGTGGGGGAGAAAAGAAGCAAGGTAAATAAGCGGTTTGGAAAAGTGGCAAGCCAAAGGAGGTTCAAGCAAAGGCTAGAAGGAAGACAAGGGTGGAGAACGTCCCATATTGAAGTGTTAACTTTGTAACGAATCTCATCAAATTAGAGACTATCCGAAGAAGAGTAAGCTTGTCACACTTAAAAAGGAAACCTCAAAGTCAGCAGAAGGAAGGTGCAGATCTTTATAAGTCCTTTATAGATGCAGAGCCTTAGAAGTCCTTTATTCCATCAATGCCAAAGTGGAGGTACCGAAAGTTGAGAAAAAAAGGATGTTTGTTTGTAGATGCGAAGATTGGTGAATAAGGTATGAGAGCCTTGGTAGATACTAGTTCTACGTGCAATTTCATAAAAGTTAAAGAAGCCAAGCGGTTGGGCATCAAATGTACACCAATCGATAGTTGGATAAAGGTAGTAAACTCGGAGGCAAAAAGCATGAGTGACATGGTGAAGAACGTGGAGATCCATATTAATAGTGAGTGCCATGGTTATATAGATTTTTTTATTATTCTCATAGATGATTTGCAGGTAATGTTAGGTATAGAGTTCATAGATAAGGTGAAAGCTATTTCAATTCTATTTGAAAACACCATGTGTATTATGGAAGAGGGAAATATAAACATGGTACCTTTGTCCCAAGAGGTACCAATAAAGACCAAAACTCTTTCAACCATGCAACTCTTTAAAGGAGTAAAGAAGGAAGAGTTAATGTTATTGGCGCTTAAGGAGGAAAATGCCACTACTCTTGAAGAATTGCCTAAGGAGATTGCTTGCGTCCTTGAGGAGTACAAGGCTATTCCACCTGAGTTTCCAAAGAAGTTACCACTAAAAAGAAAGTTGGATCTCAAGATTAAGATGGAAGCTATATCATATCCTAGTTTTCCTTTGTGTAATTGAATGTAAGAAGGGTTGCAACAGGACCACCAAGAGAAAGAGTTGTTAAAGCAAGTCGAGGAGGGAGCAACTTTGTAAGTTTTGGCTTAAGGATGGGTTGCTCATCACCAAAGGAAGGTAGATTTATGTGCCTAAGTGGGATGGATTCAAGAAGGAGAATATCAAAGAGTGTTATGACTCCTTATGGGCTAGTTATCCAGGGATGCATCAAACTTTGGCACTAATGGATTATGCCTACTACTGGCCCCATATGAGAGATGACATTGAGGCATACGTGAAGACCTGTCTTGTGAGCCAACAAGACAAGGTGGAGCATAAAGCTTTGAGTGGATTGTTGCAACCATTTCCAAATTCCAAGAGATCATGGGAGAGTGTCTCAATGGATTTTATTATTGAGTTGCCGAAATTGGAGGGACAAAGTAAAATAATAGTTATTATGGATCACCTCAGCAAGTATAGAGTGTTCATACCCATGCCAATAAAATTCACTGCGACAGACGCTACTCACTTATTCTTTAGGCATATGGTAAGATATTGGGGTATTCCACAAACCATCATTAGTGATAGGGACTCACTTCACAAGAAGATTTTGGACAGAATTGTTTAAGCTTTTGGGGTTATAATTAAACTTTTATACAGGATTTCATCCTCAAATAGATGGACAAACTGAGCGGGTAAATGTCTTGCGGCACTATGTAAGTGCTAACCAACGAAAGTGGGTGAAGTTGCTTGATGTTGCTTAATTCATCGCACACTCTTATTGTTGGTTATAGTGGCAAGAGCCATGACGCCTATTCGTTTTCCAAAAGTTGGCATGAGAAGTTCGATATGGCAGGGACATACTTAAACTGAGAAGATGAAAAAGTGGGCTGATAAAAGGAGGCACCATTTGGAGTTTGGCAAAGGAGATTTGGAGATAGTCAATCTCCTCTCTCATAAATGGGCCAGAGAAGGTGTTCATAAAGCCTTGATTTAGAGGTACGAAGGAGCTTTTCTAGTAGAGAAAAGGGTGGGCAAGTTGGCATACCAAGATACGTTTATGCTTAGAGATGCATCCCATATTTTATGTAAATTTCCGGAAACCTTACCATGCCTATAAGAAAGATCCAAGTAGGGGTAAATTAATGCGTGCACCTATCGTTGTGGTGACAACGGATGAACGTAAGGTGGAAGAGATCTTGGCGCATAAAGTTATATCGAGGAAAGATCTACATCCTGCATATGATGAGTACTTAATTAAATGGAAGGGACAACTAGAAAGTTAAGCTAGTTGGGGGCATGACCTTTCTCTTTGATAGTACAAAGATAAAATTTGAGAGTTCCACCAAGACACAATGCGGACATATTCGGATAAAATGGGGGAGAATGTCATGTTTTGCATATTTTAAAACCCATAAGATGATGTCTGACCCAAAGAGTATTTTGGGACATGGTAGAATCTTATAGAAGACTCTAGCAGCTTCTAGAACATAATAGAAACTTATGAAAGACTTTGGAACCTTTTGGAATATGGTAGAAGACAATGGAAGCTTATAGAAACTTGTAGAATGTTGTAGATAGGTATACATTATACATGAAGTATGTAAAGTAGTTTAGAGAATTCTAGAAGATCAATATAGACCATTATATATAGTAGATCTTAATCGTTGATTTTAAGTAAGAATTAGTATATATATTCTTTGGGGATTGCCTCATTTGCACCGTAGAACATCATAAACATCGAAGAATTATTAAGAGAATTCTTTAATAGAAATATATTTACATTTTCTTATATTTATTTTTTTAGCAAAATATTTTGTATAAAAGACTTATTTGAAAATAAGAGCGTACTCAAATGCTAAATTAGTGTCAGTAAAAGTTCATACCCGTTCCAATATGCTTCATTTAAGAAAGAATCATCTAGTAGTTTTACGGCGGGAGATGTGATACGACATCAATCACGGGCGCGTAAATCCACATTAGGGCATCATGAACAAAGCCCAACCTCTTTTATCGTGCATTGCTCAAGATTTATAATCTATTTTCCCAATTTCTTTTTCAGTTTACAATTATTCAAGCTTATGGGATCCGTACCGTTCTAGCCGGTACCGCCCAAAAATACCGACCAGTATCGGAGTTTTCTATTGGGTACCGGCCGGTAACCAATATACTGGAAAATTTCGGGTTATTTTGGAAATTTTAAAAACCTAGAGGACTATTTTGCAAATAAAAAATTAAACCTAAAATCTACGCACCCCACCCCCGACCCCGACTTGTACCACCTACCACCACCGCAGCCCTCTTCTCCTTAACTCTCAGCCTCTCTCTCACACTCTCTCGCTCTCACCGTCTCTCTCGCCGCTGTTTGGATCGTCTCACTACTGCGACGCTTTCTGTCTTCTCCAGTTCTCCTCCTCGCCTCATCATGTTTGGAGATCTGGGTTTGCGAAGCGTCCCCGAAGATCCATGTCCTCCGCACCATTGCACTACCACCGACCCTCTGACGCTCACAGTTGAATCTGGACAATGGATAACTCGAAAACTCGAAGCCCCAACCCGAATAGCGAAGAGAAGACCCGAGTCACCCGACGGTTAAATTTTTTTTTGGAGTGTTGATACTTGATTTTTTTGGTTGATGAGTTGATATGCTGTCTTCTTGTTCTTGGTCTTTCCAAAAATTACTGGTAAACCTTGCAATGTTTTTTTTTTGTGTTGTGAATTGGATTGGATTTGTCTATTTCGATTTGTGTATTAATATTGATGAATATGCTGTCGGTGGGTGGAGGATTGAATTTGGAGGTTGAACTGTTGAAGAAGTTGGTGGTGTCACGATTTTGGAATGGATTAATTAGTGAATGTTGATTATTTTGTTTTGGAATTGTTTTGTAAATTGGAATGAGGATTGGTTTGAAAATTTTTGGAATGAAATTTTTGAATGTTTGGAATTATTTTGGAATGGAATTTCCACGGTTTTGGAATAAAATTTTTGAAGTTGATAATTTGAAATTGTTGGATTGAAGAATATCGTGAGTAAGTAACTTATGTTATTTTGTTATGAATTTGTTATATGAAAATTAAAATTGGAATTGAAAATGGAATTGTAAAATAGGGTTAATATGTAATTAATTAATTATGTATTATGCAAAGATTGTTAAAACTTAAAATTGAAAGTTGATAATTAACATTTAAACCTAAATGTAAAATTAATAATCAAATGTGAAATTAATAATCAAATGTAAAATTGATAATTAAATGTGAAATTGTAAAATTGATAATAAAATTTTATAAAATTGTAAAAACTTAAATCATTAATTAATATTTGATATATTGTTAATATTTGTGAAATGATAATTTATTTTTAATATTTAGTATTGAATTTACTCATTTAGGAAAAAATTTGTTTGAGCATAAAGAAATGTTTGTTTTCAAATTGTGAATATGTTATAGACTTTAATTATTTATACTTACATTTATTAAAATGATGAAATTGTATTATTGTAATATTTTAAATACTTTGTATATTCTTAATTTTATAATTATATGATGATGATTGTCTTTGTTTATATTAATTATGATTATTATTTATATGTAAAATATTTAAAAATTATTGTTATTTTATATTAATTGTCATTATTATTTATTATTAAGATTTTTGAAAATATGATTGATGTAAATAGTAAACTAGTAAAATATACAGTACAACAGTACAATATATTAATATAAACTATTTTACAATTTTTAAAAATTTTAGAAACTATACAATAAATTTAAAAAATTACTTAAAATAGTCCCAGATACTAAGACCGTTCTGTTATATAACTTAATCTGCACCGGGCGGTATTCATAACTTTGCAATCGTTAGTCTTCTCTCTTTTTTTTTGGGTCTTAAATTAGGGTATCTGCCGACGGATCTAGTGACTAATCTCTTCGCTGATTTGTAGGTACCTCACAGAGTGAAACAGCTGGCCCAAAAATTTAAGGCTGCTCCATACTTAAAGTTAAGGAACAAACCCCTGACCTTTGGTTTGCAATCGTTAGTCTTCCGTTGGCTTGTTAAGAAACTTGTATATTTCCCTCTTTCACCAAAGCCATATACTCGAATCCTCCCGCTCCTCTAATTATTTGTCTGCTCATCAGTCTATCTTTTCTTGCTCGGTTTCTGAACCAAAGGTTAACTGTGAAAGGTTGTATCTTTTGGTGAAACGATACCAAAATCCGCTCATTATCTGTCTCTTTTGACGATTGATATCTGGGTTTTTGGAAGTCAATTATTTGTTTGGATTTTGATTTTTCTACGCCCCCTAATGTCGAGTTTTCTTTTGTTTTTATATCTTACAGTGGAACTTAAGACTTCAGAATCATGTTCACTGTAGAGGCATCAAAATTGTTCTGTCTGATTCTGAGGTAGTGAAATGAAAGGATGCTTATCATTGCTGTTGATGTTGTTTCTTTTGCTGCTGTTATAAGATGGTAAGATATATCACTCTTTTGGTTGTTGTACACATGGAACGAGGATAGCTAGTATGCGTCTCCCTCCATGCTGTTCCAGGTTGCATCCAACTTAATAAACTCCTTTTTTGGCTTCTTGAATTTAGTTAGTCTCCACTTTCACATTGAAAAAGTATTTATCTGTTGCTTGTTTTTGCTGTTTTTTTTTTATGAAGAGCTTCACCAAAGATTTTGATCCTTCTGTCTAGGTTTTGGGTTTCAGATTCCGGGCATTTTGAAAAGTTCCAACTTCCTTTAGCTCACAGGACTAGGCTTGGTTTTCAGTCTTATCTGCTAACTTTTCAAGTTTGGTTTTGATGCTCATATTCTGTTATGTATTGATAAATTTCATTACTTTTTCGTGTATGCTTTGCCAATATTAGGACCGTCCAAAGTAATAGATATGTGGAGCCACCTGCTGCAGCCTGCAGGAAAGATGGAAGATTGTTTTTCCCTGGGAATGGCCCACATATTGCAATATCAAATTATTTGATGCTCTAGCAGTAAAATTAAAATTGTGTTAAGTAGCTTATGATTGCTCTGCTCCTGAGGACATTTGTTTTCAATTGTTGTGTAACGTGTGAAGAGAAAGGGAAAAGGAAAAGAATTTGAAAAAAGTTTGTTGAAATATTGCCAACTAATTTCCTTCTAACCTCGTACATTCTCGTATATTTGGGCAACTGCTTGAGTTTTATGAATTTCAATGGGCGAAAGCCATCCCAACAGCCTGTCCAAAAGAAAAGCACAAAGGATGCAACTTTGTCTTTCAAGTACTAGAAACGTTAAAGAGAGAAATAAGTCACAGCATGCCAGTTGAAAGGAGAATATTAAAAGTCGAATTCATTGCAGGTGAAGTCATTATCCACTAAGCAGAAATTTACTTAAGCTGAGAGAGTTTCGGAAGACAAGCTTTCAAATACCAATGTATTGCTCTGGTGCATTAGAAGTTACTGATTCAAAGACATGTAAGTATCCTTGGCAGCCAGATGATTTGGTTATGAAGAACATCAATGACCCACCTGAGGATCGCTTCCACCTTCAATCAGGGGTGACTAGAGATTTTAGGTTATCATGTGCTTCAGCCTGTGGACACAACTGCATATGCAGGAAATATAGGCATGGACAGCGTTATGCCTGTCAGCTTATGGGATCAGAATTTGCCTAGAATTATGGTTCTTGCCTCCTGTCAACTGGAATCATTATCCAGAAACCAAACTAAGAAAAAGCAGAGAATTTTACTGGGAATTTATCATCTGCTACTAGTACTAGACAATTTTCTTTAGGTCACAGATGGTGCAAAGAGGTTCTTATGCTTGAAAAGAAAACTGTTCATATTGAAGTTAAAGATAGGAACAAGACTGACAATGGCATTGGAAACGCCTGATCAAGGTCCAAAATTTGGAGGTTAAAACCAAAAAGATGGGGCGTGATGTAAATGTTTAGGTACCAATGTCTCAAATGAATGTATTTAACACCTTTGCAAGTAATTCATGTTGAGTGCTTCTTCCTTGCCTTCTTTGTCCTACGAGAAGGGTCAGTTTCATTCTTCATGCGAGGCATATGTTGATCGGAAACCTAAAAGACAAATCCAGGAGAAATGAAGATGACTAAAGAATTCCAACAAGTTGAAGTGGCTGGTAGATCAGAAGCACTTACTGAGATGCTTGCTAATGCTGCCCATGAATCAGGGAGAAAAAAGAATGGATTGCAAGCCTAAGGAGTTTTTCCTGAGCTGTAAATGGAGTCCTCAAAGTGGAATTATGAACTTTGGCACTGCTTTTTAAATAAGCAGTTGGGATGGTTGGGGGAATAGGCTTCTCAGAGGCTTATCAAAGCCTTGATCTCTTCTTAATGATTTCAATGCTGCCGGGCATCCTATCAACAAGACAAATTCTGATGCTTTCCAAAATGGCAGGTTCAAGAGAGCTCTAGGGCCAGTTAATTTGGTAGAAAACAAATCAAGAGACTGTGACTCTCACCAGAATCATAGTGTAGAATGTAGGAACTCAGAACTTAGCTATTTGAAATCTGCATCAACTGACAATATTGATCCAGGAAATGATCACTCAGTAATGGCTGATTACATAGCTAAGGAAGTATTAGAAAACAAATTTGAGGAGGCAAAGGTAGGGTGATCTGCAGCAGGCTATATGGACAAAACAATGAGGCCTTCCAAGATGTTATGAATATTTGGAAGGAACATCAAAAAGAAACCGAGAGTGACGAACTATCTGATTTAGTAGCTTATAGGTCTTCAACCATTAGGTCTTTCTTTTCTGGTATGCCTGCAGATATGGTGTCTGATGTGAATACTAAGGCCGTGAAAGATTCACATCGCAAGGATCAGTACATCGAATTGAACAAATGCATGATGTTGTTGAAGGATGGAGATTCTACTTGTGCATCCAAGAAATCCGTTAATCAGGTTTGATACATCTTTATATACAAAGCACTTAGTTATGTCATACTTACATCCTGCAAATATATGCATGCAAGTTAAGTCTTTTGACTATTTGTGATGAGCATTCTGTTACGTTCTAGACTCATGGATCGTGTCACAGGGCGATTTACACAAAAATCGAAATCAAGCAAATAATCTTTATTCTTGCCTTTACTCGAATTCTTGCGTCGACCTATTTTGATAAGTAATTTGGCTTATCAAAGGGAACCCGAAACCTCTGAATTCATTAGAGAGAACTCAAATCTCAATTGTGATAATTTTTCTTGTTACTTTCTATTCCTCCGTAAAGCCATAAATAGGCAACGTTTTACAAGCAATAGAAGTCCTAT
>JAOSBP010000204.1:13471710-13487501 GCA_027563825.1 Erythroxylum mucronatum
TGCTTGAAAGTGAAAAAAATCTTCCTTGTGTTTTGATCTCTGTGGGACGATACCCTTACTTCACTATACTACAAATCTATTTAAGTAAGGGATTAAATTTGTAGGCTAACGACAACATACCAATAAACTCTCTTGATAAATTTCACCCTAAGCTAGGAAGATCTTGTGGGTTTCTCTTGAATAGCTCAAACTTAACTCTCTTTATCTAAATTATGGTATCATCTCTTAAATCTTGATGCATTAATAAAGCAATTGAATCTCTTACTTTCAAACCTTCAATTCAACCAAGTATAACAGCATGGATAAATCTTAAGAAAAATAGATAATCATTAAACCAGCGATTAATTTAAAATGAGGGTTCATCATGTCTAGATCTATATCCCAATTACTTGAGGTGAGTTTGCATATATCGGAATTTCATGACACTTAAGGTAAGTCTCTTTACTTTAAAAGGGGTTAGTCTCCATAGAAATTTATCCATTTTGAATAGCTCCGACATTAATAAAAAGGTCTATGCATTTAGCAAGAGTCTCCTACTTCTCTCTAAACTTGACTACCTAGGATGCTACAGGTCACATCTTCCTCTTGGTTTATGATTTACATCTTCTTACTCTACTGATTAGGTCTTTCTTTAACTCTATCTTTCATCCTGCCATCACCTCTTCACCTCTTCTTCACTACCCTTTCATTCTTCTCTTCTTAGTGAACATTCTATAAACTTGCTTATGTGTGGTAAGTACATTAGGGGTAGTTTTGTCCACTAAAAACAATTTTTTAGTTTTTGCTTACTTTATTACCATTTTAAGAAACTAATTTTCAAACTTTTCAACTGTAAAACAATGAAATATCCCTTTCTGGCTCATGGACACAGACATTGGAAATTTCCTACCTGTACAAGGACCTTCGTCTCCCCACCTCCCCCTCCCCCAAACCCAGGAAAAAACCAAGCTTCTCCATTCGCTATCACTAAAACCTTTTCAATCCTTATTACTTTTAAGCCCCTAATCCTTATTACTTTTAGGCCCCTATAATTTCAATCCCACTTCAAGACGACAAACCATAAGACCTTCCATGATTCTAAGTTGAAGAATATACAAGTTATGCCTTTGCTTTTAGAAGAGAAACAAGTCACCAATAAGACATGGTCACAGGTGGCTGGAGACAAAGATTACACCTTCAAGCTATCCATGATTCCATAAACAATGGAAGTTTAAATAGGCATTGTGTCGTTACCAATTGACGTACTTAAGGAAGGGCCTTAAGATGGCTAAGCATAGTGGTTGGTTACTTTGTAGACAAGAGGCCAACATACCCTATAATTAAAGCACGGGTAAAAAATAAGTGGAATCAACATGGCTTAATGATATTACTCATTAAGCATGGGTAAGTCCCTGCTAGTCATTAGTCACCCCCCTGACTAGCATTTAAGTCATGCACGGTGATTACCAAGTCACCACCATGAATAACTTCAATTTGTTAAGTTCTTGAGTAACTTCTTTCCACTTAAATCTCAAGGTGTTAAAATATGTTCATTTTATTCTTGTATTTCGATAATTTCTGGTTGCATTATTTTAGCTCCTTTTATCTCCATTTTGTATGCAATATACATTAAAAAAAAGTCAACCAAAGAAATGCTAAAAAACAACATAATAGCTACAAAGGAAGGGAGAAGACAGCCCGCGCGGGGTAGCTTGGGTGGCAAACTAGCAGGGTCAGTTGGTCCAAGGAAGGGAGAAGACATTGTTCTTAAGAAAAAAGCATGAAAGCGAACAAATAATACAGATTTTATCTAAAAAGTCACTTACGTCCTTTGCTTCAACTTTGATAAATGAAATATTGAACATTTGAAAGTGGCACAATTTTTTTTAAAGTTCAGCAATATATACCTATGAGATTGATAGTTCACTATATACACAATTGTTTTTATGACAATAAAACCTTAGTTAATTCAAATAGTTAGATTTCCAGTAATTCTTAAAATCTGTATCTCTCGTTTTAGTTTTTACAATCAAAGTTAAGACTTCAACCATTGTAAGTTAATAATAATAAGAATAATAAAATTAATAAGAATAAGTATAATAAAATTAATAAGAATAAGGATTTTAATAATAATAACAAGAAAATTAATAAGAATAAAGAATTTAATAATAAATAAATAAATAAATAAATAAAATTAATAATAGTAAGGAATTTAATAATAATAAATTAGTAAATAACAACAACAACAATAACAATAACAACAACAACAACAACAACAACAACAATAATAATAATAATAATAATAATAATAATTTAGTCTTTTTATTAGTTATTCCTTTGATATTTGAATAAGAATATTTTAGTCTTTTTGTTAGTTATTTCTTTGATATTCCAATTTTATATTTTCAAATTAAAAAGTGACAAAGAAATTTTAAAGCACTAAAATGAACAAAAAAAATTTTATTTTATTATATTACTTGTCTTTTCTATTTAAAAATAAAAGGGAGATGCAAAGCATAGATCAAAAAAGATAATGTTTTGCTAAAGTCATGCTTATCTACATCAAAGTTTGTTCTTTTCCATAGACCCAAAAACGATAATGTTGTGCCACGTAAAATTAAATCACGTTTATCTGCTACAAATTTTGTTCTTGCAAGACATATCATGACATTATTGTAGAACTTCCGATACACGATGTTCTGGAAAAGGTTCCTATCTTTCTCTCTCCTCGATCCAGATTTCCTTTTTCTTCACTTTCAAGTGTTTCTGCTGTAGTCGAATCGCGGCCTTGTTTGCTTTTATCTTGCCAAATTATTGGTTGGATTTGCAGGTCACTCCTGCTTTTTCTTTTTATTACAAACAAGAACCAAGTCCTTCGGTAGTCTCTGTTTTACATTTGCCACAGCTAATTGTTTATGTAGTTGTGTAAACGTAATTACCTGTTTATATAATTATATTAGAATTAGGCCACTATAAACAATCTAGGATGGAGTGAATGGTTATTAGCACTCTGGAAGATATTCAGGTTGTATTTGCTTGCTTTGCTTTCTTGAAGTTTGGTTACTCACATTATTTTTGATGAATGGAATTAGTTCTTTTCAGAGGCCCATTTGACACCATCTTTGCTGTTGCCGTAGTTTTTCCGATTCAATCAGGAAGTCTAATATCTACTAGTAATTTTGTATTTCAACTCGCAACCTTACAGAAATGAGTTCTCGTTGTGTCACGGATTAGCAGTAAGCTGCAATCTAATTACGTCGAGTTGAGTTTGAGTTACTGTTGGAGTAACATATATAAGCCAAAGCGAAACATCATTGAGTTTGGAGTTAAAACATAAGGAGTAGGATCTCTTGTTGTTTACCTGTTTGTGTCATTATGAAGACATGTTTGACAGCTTCTTCTCATACGCTAACATTCCGTCGCATTGCTCCAGGGCAGAGGTGTGTAATTACCGGTATGATAAAATAGGATCGACCACAACTTTTTGAAAAAGAGAAAAAGAGAGGACATGGATAGCTCTAAGACTAAGGTGTACATTATGTGAGTGTTTCTTCCTCTGTTCTTGACACCTACTGCTGTTCACCATAACCCTCTCAAGGTCTCAGTGTATAAAAGTAGTACTATTTTGTATTTTCCATTCTGTATGCTTGTCTTTGAACAATTAAGTTTGGATGTGAATATTTTGTAGATATTACTCTTTATATGGACACGTGGAGAGAATGGCAAGAGAAGTGCAGCGCGGAGCTAATGCAGTTGAAGACGTGGAAGCAACGCTCTGGCAGGTAATTAAGATGAGATTATTATGGGAAAGGAGCAAGTTATTTGTATGCATCATGTATAATGATGAAGACGAGATTCTTATGAAAAAGGAACGAGTTACTTGGATTCCTCATGTTATTTATAATGATAAACGGGGCTTCTAAGGGCATGTGTCTGGCGGTGGAGGGGGACAGAATCAATATAATAATAATGCATTCACAAATTTTTTATGTGATGGAGTGGAACTATTAGGTACCGGAGACCCTTTCCAACTTGATAACACAGAAAATGAAGGCCCCTCCTAAAGCAAATGATGTTCCGGAGATTCAGCCGTATCAACTGTGTGAGGCAGATGGTTTTCTTTTCGGTTTTCCTTCTCGTTTTGGAGTTATGGCAGCCCAATTCAAGGCCTTTTTTGATGCCACACAAGAGCTATGGGAATCACAAGCACTTGCTGGCAAGCCCGCTGGAATTTTCTGGAGCACTGGTTTCCTCGGGGGAGGCCAGGAACTTACTGCGTGAGTCCTTTTGCTTTTATCACCAGTAATTTTGGACCTTTCGCTTATACTGTTAGAGCTTTTTCTCTTAACTATTGGCTGCCTAATTCCATCTTCATCTCCTATCCTAAATTGATGTGCCTATTTTGTAGACAATCGGAAAGAAGGTGATAGTTTTCAAATCCTGGTGGACCCTTTGAATATGAATTACAAATGAATATGAATCACATTTTAAACAACATGGCTTTTAACATAGCTTCTTCTGTGTGCAGATTGACAGCAATAACTCAGTTAGCACACCATGGTATGCTGTTTGTTCCGCTGGGATACACCTTCGGAAGTGGAATGTTTGAGATGAATGAAGTGAAAGGCGGATCTTCTTATGGTGCCGGGACTTATGCAGCTGATGGAACCCGTCAACCGACAGAATTGGAATTGCAACTTGCCTTTCATCAGGGAAAGTATGTTGCTGAAATAACAAAAAAGCTTCAGGGTCGATCTCTACCCCATTGAAGAGCAACCTCAAGAAACAAGCTCCACTTGATGCTGAGATGGATGGACTAGTTTACCTGTTTCATTTATGACTTCAAAATAACTTGTTATTGGAGGATTCAATTTAAATTAGAGTTTGAAGTATATACCTTCTAATGTTAAGATTTTAAACTCTTACAATATCATATATATGATAAAAGAAGCCAAAAATGGGTTTGAAGATCTCACAATTCTATCACATGTTCTTCTTATTGGAAGCTTAATGTAGGACATGCATTTTTAAAGGATAATTGTCAATCAAATAACATCTTGCAAAGATAGGCAAAAGAAAAAGGGGAAGTCTTCTACTTAATTGAAAAATGCATTTTCAAAGGGGAAGTCTTTTGCAAGGATAGGCAAAAGAAAAAGGGCAAAAGATGGGCATTTTCAACTCAAATGTAGGGAATGAAACACTCAAGATAGGGGGGAAAGCAAGCACTTAATGCATATAATAATGCACTAAATGCTTACAGCTCCACACAGAGACATAATTTCAAAATTCTATAGATCAATTAAGGAGATGTTGATAAGTTTTATACTTAATGAGTTTGATTAAGTAGAATAAGCATCTAAGGTGGGAATTACGTAAGTGAGCGTATATGTGTGTCTCTGGAGAGAGACGTGATCCTCTATCCCATTACTCTTGTCCCAACTCTGTCTTATTATATCTTAATCATTCATTTGTGTGAGACCACATAATTAAATAGCTAAAATAAAATGCGACAAGAATAGGACAGGGATAATAGAATAGAAGATCTGAACAGCTCTAGAGAGGGCATAGATGCTTTTAGTTAATTGTTATTTCAATCTTAATGATAAATCTTGCACGATAGTTGAATTTATTCATAAGTGAACTATAAAATCCTAAGACTTATTATATTGATTTTCCTTTGCTATTTATTTAACTTACGTTAATTAGTTTCATAATTTTTATTAATTTTGTTTCCTTTATTTTCTTTACTCGACAAGGATTAATGATTTAGTTTTCTTATCTAGTATTTTCAAGTAAAACTGTAAAACCCCTTTGACTTTTTTTTCCAAATAAATCATAGGAAGTAAAGGATGACTTTATATATTATTTTCCTCCTCTATCTCCAACTTTTTCAGATTATAGCAAACTTGCAATTTACATTAAGTATTGAACTTGTCGGAAAAAAACCATCAAAATTATAATGTAATTTTATACAATAAAAAAGAAAATAACCAATTATATTTTTCAAGATATTATTTAATAAATCATCTCTTCCTCTTGTAAAAAAAACAGAAACTAACCGATCATTTTTTAACCTTTATATTGAGATGCCTGCAAATAACATACCTACAAATTAGCGAAGTGATTTGTCATTAGACCCGCCGATAGATACCATACAGGACAAAAAGAAGAAAAAACTAATCACTAATTAATGAACCGACCAACCAATACACCAACAAACGCAAACTCGGAACAAAACACAGACAACTCTCTCTCTCTTCTTACAATGGAGTCTTTGTTGAGGTCCTTGACGGGTCAAGACCCGAACCCGGAAGACTACAGGAACGTCGAGTTCTGGTCCACGCCGGAGCGAGCCGGCTGGATGACGAAGCAAGGTGACTACATCAAAACTTGGCGACGCCGATGGTTCGTGCTCAAACAAGGGAAGCTTTTGTGGTTCAAGGACAACCTGGTGACGAGGTCGTCGATTCCACGTGGCGTGATCCCAGTCGGCAAGTGCCTCACAGTGAAAGGCGCAGAGGACGTCCTCAATAAGCCCTTCGCTTTCGAGCTGTCAACCAGTCAAGAGACTATGTACTTTGTGGCCGACTCCGATAAGGATAAGGAGGACTGGATCAATTCCATTGGTCGCTCTATTGTACAGCACTCCAGGTCTGTTACTGATTCCGAGGTCGTCGATTACGATACCAGATGTTGATTTTAGGGCATCTTCTTCGTTTTCTGATTATCTGTATAAATTTGAATTAAAAAGGAAAAAAGAACAACGGTGTAATTAGTAAACTCATGGTTTTCAGTGTGATTGATTGGGATATCAGCGTAATTACTTTGGATCTGTTGAGGGTTTATTTACTTGACTTTGTGTGTTTGTCATGTTTTATGGTTTTAACTTTTCTAGTCAGATTCTCTTTCTTAGAATGTTTGTGGGGTTATTTGGCCGGCAAACACATTTTTGTGGGAGATCTCTTGGAATTATGATTATGGATTTTTACATTGATTTCTGCTTTTGATTGGTTGTTAGGGCCATTAGTGTCTGATTTTGGGCTCTTCCATTTCCTTCTTTATTTTCCATTAGTAGGAATCGCAGAGATTGTGGGGTTTTAGGTTCAAGTTGCGGGTATTGATAGAGATTGAGGTTGTACTTCTTCTTGATAGCCACTGTGTTCTTCTGTTTATAATTGTGGCGGGCAGTTGGAACTTTTCCTTACCCAATTGAAATTGGATGTTTCAGTGCCTTCTACTTCACTTCCACGCATTGAGGTTGATGCCTATTTAGTATATAGAAATTAGGTTATTAGGGAGGTTTAACAGACTTCCCGAAACTTTATTCTGAGATATCCATTGGAAACACATATATTTGACGGATGAATTTGTTGTTCTAATCAATTCTGTGAAACTAAAGGAGTCAAAGACCAAAAGAAGAAAGACTTCTTAGATCCTATTTCACTCAACAACATGCACGCTGCGTCGTTTCTTTTGCCGATTCGGTCCCCTATGGTTATGTGTGTGAACAATGGAGTATGCTTATAATGCCTATGTGCGTTTCGCTTGATTCAACAGTTTCTTTAATAGGTTCTGTTATGTGCTAATTAGATGCTTATGTGCGTGAACAATGGAGTATGCTTATAATGCCTATCCACAGCTTGATTCAACAGTTTATTTATTAAGTTCTTTTATGTGCTAATTAGATGCTCATGTGCGTGAACAATGGAGTATGCTTATAATGCCTATCCACAGCTTGATTCAACAGTTTCTTTAATAAGTTCTGTTATGTGCTAATTAGTGACCAAGTAGCAGAGGGATTAACGATTAGTGGCTACCCTTGCGTGGTCGAATGTATGGCTATAGTATCTAACCACCTTTTAATCTCTGTGTAATTGGTGTGTCGAGTTATTTTCATCTGATTTAAAAGAAGAATATTATATAAAAACTGACAGGGGAACAAAATTTTCTAAGCTGTAATCCTGAAAAGTATTATATCACATAGAAATGCCAGTTTTAACTGGAAGGACATGATCGTCTCGGTATGAAAGCAGAGTGAGAGAATTTTGTAAAGCGGTGGAGGCATTGTTGAAGGGGAGATTGCGGCTTTCGCTCATCCCCTAGAATTTATTACATAGCTCCACGGTTCAAGTTTTTTCTAAATATCACAACTGCCTTCAGAGGTGAAATCGATAATTTTACTGAGTGTGGTAAACGCAAAAGTTGTATTAAATGACATGGCTTCCATTAGTTATTAGTTATTGTGACCAGGACCGTTAACGATCCGACCTGAACCAAAATATGTTCTTATCCACGTAGATAAATAACAGAAGGTGAGATGAACCACTTTCTGCTCTGGCATACCAAGCCAGTCTGAAGCCATTTACTTTCAACAAAAATCACATTTTAATCCCCAATAAATCAATGCAGTAAGTATGAAGAGGGATATCGCTAATTTGTGATTAAACCTGAAGTACTACCAATATGCCTACGAAAGTCTAAAGCATTGACAAGATTATATGAGTATGCAAATTCACTTTCTTCTTCCAAAATACCTAGGATCATTTAACTTTGCTTTTTGAAAGCTAAGGAAATTGTATAGATAAATAAGTTCTAGAAGGAAAACAATTTGTCAGTACAGAGGAATGTTGAGTGAAATTTATCCCACAGCAAGATAGAAGTTAGCTCAGCATTGAGTATGGTTACAAACTGCACAAATCAGAATATCCTATCATTCGTTTCCTGCGTAATCTTGTTTCCTACAAAACTTCTGGTGCTTTTAGCTCTCAGTTTCTCAATCTGTGCTATTTTATCTTGCTAATCCTTCTCTTTCTCCCTATCTTTTACTATCCTTGCTCTGTCTTATATGTCATCTTTGCTTAGAATCGCTGAAGGGTCCCTGGTTTAGCTGCTATTTCTTTTATTTGTTCTTTCATTCTTGAGTTTTGACGCTAGTTTCGCTATTATTTCTTTTATATGTTCTTTTATTCTCTTTAAGTTTTTATTAATCTCATCTCGTATGTGAGTACAGAACCAGTCAATTCCTCTAATGGTAGCTTATTTAGGTCTTTCACTTCTTGTATTGCCGTCACTTTCAGAAAAGCATTCGTAGATTTTTTTTTTCTAGCTATCTCACCATTAGAGTAATTTTTATCAAGTCCTTATAAGGCAATGGTATCTTACTTCATATGAACTGATTCTTAATGATGAACAAGCATTCTTACTCTACTTTCTTTACTTCATCACATCTTCATGTGTGATTTCTAGTGTATGTCGAATATTATGCATAATGTCCCACATTCACACTTCATTTAATATCAAAGCATTAAAAAAGAATGTGGACAAATTTATTGTTTAACTCTACTAATCTCCTATCTTTCTCATCCCACTTAAGTGAGTCTTAAGGGAATATTTAGTCACTCCATCTAGAGTAACAGTTTTGGTTGGGATTATGAGTTCCTTTTAAACAATACCCCACAACTTTACTCATTCCACCATAGAAAATAATGTTATCACAGATTTCCAATATAAACAGTGATTACTAGAAAATTGTGAGCGACTCTTGTTTTATCGATCGCTTCATTTGTATCATTGTCTTTTCTCTCGTATTGTTAGATACCTAATAAGATAGACATGTTGTGATACCACTTCTTGACCTTAATTCACCTAAAGGAGGGAAGATGAGTTCGTTAGCTCAAGCTAAAATAAATTAATGACAATTTATCAAACACCTTCAAAAGCAAATACAATAACACGTAATAATATTGAGAATAATCACAAACTAAACACTGAAAATTTGTTTGATACTTGGTACCTAGAATTGTTATACTAAATTCAATGATAAAGACATTACCGAAGCTCTTAGAGCCATTAACTTTATAGTCTCGGGTAACCAGTCGATATATCACATTAACCAATTTCATAAGACAACATTCGTAGCAAATATGGTTAACAATCGCAAAAGTAATATAAATAATGTAAGAGATAAGGGAAGAGAAATACTTATGATTTATATTGGTTTGATACTCCTTAACTTATTTTCACTCCCTAAGCTCGCTTAGAGATAGTGAATTCACTACCGGTGCCGGCCCTGGGCAAATGCCAGCAGGGCACCTGCCCAAGGCCCACTATGAGAGAGGGCCCCAGCCCCCTCTCTAGTCTCTTAAATGCACATCAATACACTAATATGTTTTAAGTCATCGTTATAGTCATTTAATGGGGCCCCCTCTCTAGACTCTTAGATGTACATCAATACACTAATATGTTTTAAAGTTTTAAGCCAACGTTATAGTCATTTAATGGGGCCCCCTCTCTAGATTCTTAGATGCACAGCAATACACTAATATGTTTTAAAGTTTTAAGCCAACCTTATAGTCATTAAATAGTCATTTAATGGGGCCCCCTCTCTAGACTCTTAGATGCACAGCAATACACTAATATGTTTTAAAGTTTTAAGCCAACGTTATAGTCCATGAATGGCTTTAACATTAACGTTATAAGCCATTTAATGGCTTTAACGTTAGCTTATAGCGTTATAACATTTTTTGTAAAGTAAAGGTAATTTATTGGGGCCTATTTTTTTAATTTTGCCCAGGACCTATAAAAACGGTCCTGTTCACTACAACTCTTCTTCGACGGGCAAAGATGAAAACACACTACGCATTATCTTTTTCAAGAATAAAAAAGAAACTTACAATACTTTAGGCATTTAGAATTCAATCTAACTCACATCCAAGTCTCACAATAATATAAGTTTTCTCAAGAAAACAAAAAGCTCAATAAAACAATGATTTCTTACTATAGACAAAAACTAACTCAATGTTTAGATAACTTGAATTCTCATATGTCACTTGTAATATTTCTTTTACTCTTGTTTATCTTATTTCTTTTGCTTTAAGGGAGGCTTCTTATAAATGGTCTTAACCTTTAGTTGTTACTAGGATCTACCTATTCCATATTGCACAAAATATAAATATTTGTACACTAAAAAATCAAGCTCATCAATTCGGTCAATTGGATTATTATTCACCGGATATCAACCTCATTATTTTGTATACTAATCCAATTTGACCTAGTTCAATTAATCGAGCAAAATTTTCTTTTAAGTAACATTCTTCGTCATTCATGTGCTCTATGATGCCCCTTTTCTTTGGTATCTTTCCTACTTTTTTCTAAGTATGTGAACACTTCTTGTAATCTTAGAAGTAACCTAGCAAGATTTTTAAAACTCATTTGAATCAAATCAAATCACACTATGGTCTTTAAGCCTTGTATAAGCTTTAACATTTAAGCTTGTTCATCCTTTAAATGAACAAAATATCGTTTACACATACTTTCTCATCAAATTAATGTACCTATCACACTTAAATAAAAATGAGTAGTAGTTTAATCTTTTATAACCTAAAACAATTAGGCATTAACCAACTTTGTTCATATTCCAAGATATTTAAAATTTAAGAAGAGTCATCCTTAAGAGCAAATAGTTGAATATGTTCAAAAAGGGGGTAACTATTAAATATCATATTTGAAACTTATCACATCTTTCATTCTTAAATTGAGCTTAAAATATCATAGAAAGCCCTTACTGATAAAAGTTGGTTCTTATTGTAAATCATGAATTGAATTAATTTAAGAGTAATAAGATATGGATATTAGTACCTAAGCCAAAACACCATCAAATTATAAGTACCAGGTGGGCTTTCTTAGAAACAAACTAGATGAAACATGTACCATAATTGGAAATGAATCTCAATATGTGGCCAACGGGGTACAAAAAAAAAGGAATGTAAAGATTTTGGGAAAATGTTCCCACCATTAACTAGATTAAAATCTATTAGATTGATATTTGAATTTCTTTCATACTAAATTTCAAGCATTTTCAATGGGTGTCATAAATATTTTTTAATAGTTTTATTCCAAAGGAAGCTTATGTTGATCAACCTTCATTTTTAAATTACATGATACAGCTAACCCCATTTGTAAACTTTTATAAATTTTATACAGCTTTAAGCAAGCTCTTAGAGCTTTGATATGAAAGCTTAGTTACATTTCTTTTGAAAAAAAATTCATAAAAAGGAAGGTTGATACATCTCTTTTTGTTAAAAAGTATAGGCATGATATTCTCAATTGTTCAAATTTATATTAGTGGCTTTATTTTTGTTACAACTAATGAAAGCTTGCATATTTTAGATGAGCATGTTAGGAGAGCTTAAGTTCTTTCTTGGACTTCAGATCAATCAAATCAAGGAGGACATTTTTATAAATCAATCTATATAAATTGATGAATAACTCAAGCTCTTTGGATTGGACTAAGACAAAACATTGAGGATACCTATAAGTATCACAAAAATGTTGAGCGAAGAAGAGGATTGAAAATTTATGGATGTAAAGCTCTATTAAGTTATGATTGGTACTTTTTTTATCCTAACATAAGTAAGCCAAAAATCATGTTTAGTGTCTGTTTATGTGTTAGATTCATATTAGCCTTATTGAGTCCCATTCACTAGGAGTTAACTCTATAATTAGGTATTTATATGAAACTATATTAATAGGATATTGATATCCTAAGGATGCTTTCTTTGACTTGATTAGTTATTTCAATAAAGACCTTATGAGTAGTTTATCAAATAGTAAGAGAACAGTTTACCAAGTTTTGTATCTAATAAAACCCTCATTATACCGCAAGTATACAGACCGTATCTTGTAGCATATAAGGGCATTATTTTTATGAGGATTATGCAAGGGTAACTAATTTAAACCTTAAGTTTGTTTCAGGTATTTGGAATGTGATTTGAATAAAAAATAACAAAAATTGAAACAAATAATAACACAAAGAAAATAAATCAAGTAAACAATGAAACAGTGAGTTGTCTGTTGAGACAAGTTTTAATCTATTTAAAACCCTCAATAGATTGCAAGCGCACAAGTCGTGATTGTAGTATGTGAGGTGTCGATCCCTTGAGGAGTTGTCGGACTAACCTAATTATAAGTTATCTAAGGCTTAAAGAATTATTAAAATGAAAATAAAAACTGAATAGAAAAGCAAACACGTGAAGAGGATTAACAGAAAGTTAATTTATAAAATTAACACAAAAGAAATCGAATATTGAGCATCCCCAAATTCACAGTGGAAAATCACATAAGAAAAATTACCAAATTATGAGAAAGGGATTTATCCTATCATCAATGCTAACCTAATCACTTTCGAGTTAATGTAATGTTGGTTCTAGACTATCGAAGAGTGAATTACTATAGAACCCCAATCCTGCAGGACCCGAATCCGACATTGTGGGTGATATCCGAGTCCGTGACCCGCGAGGGTGGCATGCTAAAGCACTCAATGAGACGAAATTCAGTATAATTTTTTTTGAAACAATCAAAAGCTCATAAACCAACAACCGATTTGGGTCCACTTTCAGTTGTAAATATTTTCAGTTAACATGTTACATTCATTAGAATTCTAATAGCCAATCGGGGCCCACTATAAATACAAAGGACTATTTTACAGAAATTGCAGAATACCAAATTATACTGAGTTTTTGACTGTATTCGAGTGCTCTAGCATGCCACCCTCTTCAGGCACGGACTCAGATATCACCCACGATGTCGGGTTTGGGTCCTACAGGAGTGGGGTGTTACATATGTGGTATCAGAGCCCAAAAGTACTATCTTATATGGGCAGTTTCTAAAATATGTGTCAAGTTACATGCATTTAAGTCATGTTATAGTAGACAATAGCAACTGATCCCTAGTCTGAGACGTATGAGTCTGAGTCACATGCATGAGCATGTGTTAAGTGTATAAGCTGTTAGAAATAGTGAGAAAAATGGTGACGTGTTAGAATGTGAGAAAATGGAAGTTTTGGATATTATGGAATAAGAAAAAGTGTATTGGTGGATGTATTATGAAAGATGACGCCAATGGTATATTGGAGTAATATATCCTTAAATGTGGGATAGATTTGAATATCTTGTTGTGGATTGATAGAGGAAAATAGAGATATGGTAGAAATGGTAAGATTTAAAGTGTATAAACAAAATTGGATGAAAACACAATTTTCTATGATTTAGAGAGGTTGACATTGGGCTCAGAATGGTTATTTGCTTATAGTGAGAGAATACATTAGTAGGATCAGAATCAAAATTTCGGGATGATTATACATCTATGATTCCAAATTGATCGTGAACATACGTAGTGATGATCGTATGGTGTTGGGAGGAAGGAAGTGAATTTGTGATCCTTTGAAGAATTGAAGAATTAGAAGCTTGATAGGTAAGAGTGTGTGTTATGTTCTTAATTGATAGTTAAATGCATTAATTGTGGTGTTATATGAACAAATTGCTTGAACTTGTGCTTTGATTATATGGGTATTCCTTGGTTGATTGATGATTGATGAGGTATAAGTAATAAATGATATGTCATGTAGTATAGGTGAATTGAGTTGTTTTGGATTGTTTTTAATGATGTTAGATGAGTGGTTATTAAAGGAAGATGATTGGTTGTGTGTGCTGCAATTTTGTGGATTTAAGTTCAAGGATAGGTTATGAGTTAGTTAGGGTGGATTGAGTGTTGGTTGGTTTAGAAATGGTATGGAAGATGTAAAATGAGAGTGAGGTTGTAAATCTGGAAAGTTTGTTTTGTATATGTTTTAATCTTTTGGTCATAACTTTTTGTACGGTTAAGCAATTGAGATGAGGTTTGGCTTAAATTAAATGTGAGAAGATTGGCTATTCACCCCAACAAAATGGGGTCGCCGAACGGAAAAATAGAACTATTATGAATATGGTTCGTAGCATGCTATCGGAGAAGAAAATTCCTAAGACTTTCTGGCCTGAAGCAGTCAATTGGGCGACACATGTTTTGAATTGGAGTCCCACACTTGCATTACAAAATAAGACGCCAGAGGAGGCATGGGAGTGGAGTCAAGCCATCAGCTAAGTATTTTAGAGTTTTTGGTTGTAAATCTCATGTTCACGTGCTTAATAATACTAGATCTAAACTGGAGGATAAAAGCTTGTGTTGTGTTTTGTTGGGTGTTAGTGAAGAATCAAAGGCTTATAGGCTTTATGATCTAGTTTTGCAAAGGATTATTATAAATAGAGATGTTGTGTTTGAAGAAGATAAGAGTTGGGATTGGGATAACGAGCATGAAAAAGCAATCTTGTGCAAGTTTGAGTGGGATGATCCTACGGAAGAATCAGTTCATGAATCTAATGATGAAGAAAATATATCCTCTTACTCCTTGCCAGTAGATCACTCATCACCTTCAGATCAAGGGAGGATTCGAAGACCGCCTGGTTGGATGGGAGACTATGAAACAGGTGAAGGACTTTCTGAAGAAGAAGCAGATATGGTCACGTTTGTAGCTACTAATATTGATCCAATTCACTTTGAAGACATTGTGAAAAGTGAAAAATGGATGCAAGCCATGGATGTGGAAATGGAAGCAATAAAGAAGAATGGTACGTGGGAATTAATGAATCTGCTTGAAGGAGGAAAAAAATTGAGCTTAAATGGGTCTATAAGACTAAACTTGATGAAAATGGAGAAGTAAGTAAATACAAAGTCAGGCTTGTCGTGAAGGATTATGTTTAACAACATGGTGTGGATTACACAGAAGTATTTGCACATGTGGCACGTATGGAGACAATTCGATTGGTGATAGCACTCGTAGCTCAAAGAGGATGGTCACTGTATCAGCTAGATGTAAAATCTGCTTTCTTACATGGTGATTTATAGGAAAATGTTTTTGTTGAGCAGCCTTATGGTTATGTGCAAAGAGGAGAAGAATAGAAGGTTTATAAATTAAAGAAGGCATTTTATGGGCTTAAGCA
>JAOSBP010000204.1:13536733-13552331 GCA_027563825.1 Erythroxylum mucronatum
CTTCAACGATCTTCTCTGGTGGAGAAGTCAAGACAAAAGCCACAAGAGAGGATGGCTGCGTTATCTAGTGTAAGTTTGTTGCTTAAGTTTACGCAGGTGTCTGTTGTGCATTGTATGAATATCTTTTTGGTGTCTTTTCCTGCAGGCTATCAAAAAGAGCAATTATGGTAACGAGCCCATGCTCTAATCTTGTGGTATTTCAATTAATTCTGATCTTGTGGTAAAGCGGGCAAGCAAAATCAAAATAAGGACATTGGCTTACAATTTTCACCAACGATACTAGGAAACACAGCCCTAGGAACATCGTCACCAGCAAATCCAGCCTACAATTTTCAAATTAACTATTTTTAAAAAAGTAATAGAATTTTTAGTTTTAAAAAATTTTATAAGAAGAAAGATTTAACTTACAGAGGGCTGATTCACTTTCATACTTTATATGCAGACATAAAAAATTCAACACTAATGAACTTTTTAATTATAGGTGTAGTAGCTTATTGATTACATATATACAATACAAAATGAAAATAATATTTTAGACTTCCACTGTATAAAAAAGCTAAATATAGTAATTATTTATTGCAAATAAATGGATAAACAAAAGAGTAAAATTGCAATTACACAGAAAATTGAAAATCAGCTTATTTAGTATAAAGATATAGACGATTCAATATAGAGTTGGACAAAGAAAGAATTCTGGATTCAAGGACACGAGAAGAAAAATGGAAGCTCTGGTGTGCAAGAGATTGGGTGATCCTACGGTGGGCGATGAGACTAATAGCCCAATAGTAGTGAGCAAAACTGAGGCAATCCCACAGGTAGAGACACCCACTGGTGTGAGGGTGAGAGTGAAAGCCACGAGCTTGAACTATGCTAACTTATTGCAGATTATGACAAACCTCCACTCCTTTCATACCTGGCTCCGATTATTCTGGGATTGTGGATGCCGTCGGTTCCGATGTCACGCTTTTCAAGGTCGGCGATCGTGTTTGTTCGTTTGCTGCTCTCGGTTCCTTCGCTCAGTTCATCGTCGCCGATCAGTCTCAGCTGTCTGTATTCTGTTTCATTTTCTTATCTTATTTGTTTGTTAGTTTTTTATTGCATATGTGGAAATTGTTGATTAATTATAAAGTGGCTGCTGCTGCATTGCCCGTAGCTTTTGGTACCTCTCATGTTGCTCTGGTTCACAGAGCTTAGTTAAGCACTAATCAAGTATCCCTAACTACTCACCTATTTTATTCACTTGTTTGATTATCACAAGTCATTCACTGGTTTGCTTGCCCGTTTTATTAATATAGGTATTATTGGTTCTCGGTGCTGCCGGAGGGGTTGGCTTGTCCGCTGTTCAGATTGGGAAGGTCTGCGGTGCCATTGTCATTGCTGTTGCTAGGTATTTGCTTCTTTCATCATCATCGATGTCCTTATTGTTGTTAGTTCATGTTAGGAATTAATATCATACTCATTTTATTATTTATTGTATTTTGGGTCTTTGAACTTATTGCCTTATTGCTAATGCTAGCAACTGGTTTGATCACGTAATGCTAGCAACAGGGGAGCTGAGAAGATGCAGTTTCTAAAGTCTCTAGGAGTTGTCATGTAGTTGACTCAAGCAAAGAAAGTTTAATTACGAGCGACAAGGACTTTCTTAAGGCTAGGAAACTTAAGGGGGTTGATGTTTTGTATGATCCTGTTGGAGGCAAGACTACCAAAGAATCTCTGAAGCTTCTGAATTGGGGAGCTCAAATTTTGATTATTGGCTTTGCAAGTGGGGATATACCTACTGTCCCTGTTAATATTGCCCTTGTCAAGGTTTTTGCATTCTCTTTGTTCATTACTGCACTAGTTTGAGTTATATTTTTATTCTGTGTGGTGTCTTGATTAACAACGAAATAATTCTAACTAATATCTGTTCTTTTCTTTTGAGTTCGGTAGGATTAACCTTAGGAGAGTTTGTGATTGGTTGTGGACTGTTAAGTCCAAAAGTCTGTGGAGTTCTTGTTTCTAGTAATTTATAGAGGAGTGATAGTATCACCAAGTGGCTCTGTATGAGCGGCAAGCCCTGGAGTATTTGACTGACCTGAGTTCTGTCCTGTAAATTTACTTTGATTTCACAAGACTGGCAAACACCGATGCCCAAGGACACCCATCATTTCTTTTTGTACTAACAAGTTTTAGTTAGGTGCAAAGAATGTGGTTTGAGAACAATTGGTGCCACAAGGACCAAAGGAGTTATGATGCAGGAAACCAAATTTTCAGGTTTCCTTTTAAAATTTTGTAGGGTGTAGCTGCATAATTAGGAACTCTTTCAACTACTTAAAAAAATAATAACTGGAAAGGTGCAAATTATAATAGTAGTAGTTTTACCAGCAAAGTTTTCTGAAACTGGTATTCCGCCTGTTGAAAAAGTTAGTCTATTCTGCCGAACTACATGATAGAGCATTTAGCTATGCTTTTCTCTGCATTCCTGAGTAGCTTTTGCTTGTCTGTTATCCAGAACTGGACTGTGCATGGACTTTACTGGGGTAGCTATAAAATACATCGACCTGTTGTGCTTGAAGATTCTCTCAGGGAACTGCTCTCCTGGACTGCAAAGGGCCTTATTACCATCCATATTTCTCATACTTGCAGACTCTCAGAGGTATGTAGCCCCTTGCAAGGCCATCCCACCTTGACCTTTTATTTTCTTTACTTTTCACTTCTACTAATATGGTTAACTTCACCCACAATTGCTTCCTACGAAACCAGCCAGAGCATCCAGTCCAGCAACTTAATTTTCTTATGCAGGTTAGCTAGCTCATTAATTAACAGTTGCCAGGCCGATATAACTCAGTCCATTTCTAGCTTACTAAGTTACTAAATTTTAGCTAGAATTAGATAGCTTCTCTTAAGATTCTTTAGTTAACCATATTAGCATGCATACATAGCTTTAAGCATATAGTTATTTTATCTCAAAGGGTTTAGGTTAACTGTGCGTCTGTGCCATAAACCTTGCAAAATCATATCGGGGTGATACTCTTTCAGGTACAAATTACAAGAGAATGAGGTTTGATAAAAGGCATAAAAAATGTGTCAATGCCATCTTTGATCCCCAGAGTGAAGCTAAAATGAGATTAACATTGATTTGGATACCATGTAAAGCACACACGATATGATCTCTTTATTTCCAGGAACCAGGAAGAACAGCGATTCTGTTTGTCTTCTATGTAATGCTGTAATATTGCATATGCTTGTTAATTTATTATGTTCTTTAATGCCCTTTACAGGCCAGTCTCGCCTTTTCTTCTATCAAAGATCGGAAAGCAATCGGAAAGGTGATGATTATCTTGGATGATGAAAGAAGTGTAAGGTCTAAGCTTTAGGCCAGGCTTAACTCAGTCAAGAGGCAGCGAAGCCCTTTGGATGCCATTATTGTTTGTCTCCTTTCTATTGCTTTGAACCTCGTGAGCTCATGCTGGTTCTTGTAGAATAAGGGAATGATTGATGCCCCAAAAGATGTAGCTAATATTGAAACTACGTAAACTTGTCACTTGCAGGCTGCTTCTAATACTTGACAGCGTCAAAAGAAGGGGTATATTTAACTTATGCCTCCAAATTAGTTCTAATTGTATATGTGTTTCCGTATCTGTATATACATTCGCTTCCCAAGGAAGGCAAACTTCCCCGAGTTTAATGGTCACGTAATTGCTCTCAAACAACATTTAAACTTGCATGTTGACATTCTGCCATTCGCTCTACTACCATGATAGAAGCAAAGGAAGCGTGGGTTGATCATTCTTTCCTAACGTGGGAAAGGTCTATTATGTTCCGTTTTTTCTTTTTTTCACTACCAGGCGAATTCCACCTTTTGGTTACGGATGGTGCAACTTTATGAAGGCTGCCGTTGCTGTACAGAGAAGCCAACTCTGGGTCTGGCTTAAGATCTTCCCCCTCGACCACGAACCAAACATAGTACCCCCAATGCCAACTTACTAGCAGAGTAATACTGTGCAAACGTGCAATAATAATGACTTGTGAATTTAATTGAAATTGATATGAAAAATTAAAAAATTTG
This sequence comes from Erythroxylum mucronatum, assembly GCA_027563825.1. Taxonomy (NCBI): domain Eukaryota; kingdom Viridiplantae; phylum Streptophyta; class Magnoliopsida; order Malpighiales; family Erythroxylaceae; genus Erythroxylum; species Erythroxylum mucronatum. The sequence goes on from JAOSBP010000204.1 coordinate 13,540,782, forward strand.
TAATTAAATTATAAGAAAATTTTAAAATTTTGTAATTAAATTTTAAATATAAAAAATCTGTATTTGGTTATATTATTATATAATTTTAATGTATAATGAATACGAGAAATTTAAAATTAGTAATTAAATTATAAATAATTTAAATATGTAATGAAATTTAATTAAAAAGATATAAATATGTCATATTAAAAATATAAAAGTTAGAATATAACAAATGAATAAATAAAATTAGCAAGGAAAATTTTGGGACGAAAATTTAAAATATTGTTAATCATAAAGGATACAATTAATGGAATAATTAATCTTTAAATTTTTGTAGTATTTTATTTTTATTGATAACAAAAAATATAAATTAAATTACATGCTCAATTAATTTTGCCTTTTGAGTCATAAAATAATTTTTCTTTCCGTACATATCTTATTTAAATATTATTGTTTTGGTAATTGAATAGCCAAGGTTGGTATTATTAATACTAATGAGGAATTAACAATACAAATAATAATAATAATGATGATGACAACAATAATAATAATAATAATCATAATAATCATTAATACATAAATTAAAAAACAAAAAATCAGAATAATTTTATTTACCAATAATAAGTACATATAGTCAAGTAGAAAATTAACAATACTGAAAATAAATCATAATAAAAATAATTAAATTAAATAATAATCAAAAGAAAGTTAATAATAATAAACAATTTTATAATAATAATAACAGAAATAAAGATAAATGCATTTAATCATAATAAGGTATAATAATACTAATATTAATGATAAATATTCTGATTCTAGTTTTAGTTCAGGTACTTGAAGAAGAGCAGTTATTATTAGTCCGCAATTGCAAACCTTACGGGAGCTTGAATTTAGAAAATCATATCTTATATTAAGCTAATTATCATATCAATATTAATTAATTAATTAATTATATTATATTATAATCATTAATAGGGAAATCAAAATTTGCAGCTCCTTGACGCAGTTAACAAATGTGCGCAAATAATAAAAGATTAATAAGTTAATTTGCACGATAGCGAGTTTAGAGATGATTCATTCTCCAATGTCGCACTCGCTACATATTAATTCATATATTTATGTAAATATTATAATTCCTATTACATATATGTATAATATATATATATATATAACAAATATAATATATATATATATATATATATAACAAATATATAATACTCATGAGGAATTTAATAATACTAATAATAAGAATAATAAAAATTTCAAATATCGGCTTCATCATTCAGAGCGATGGAAATATCGATAATGATATAGTACATCGTATTAGATCTGGGTAGACCAAATGGAGGAGTGTGTCAGGTTTTTTATGTGATAATAAAGTTCCCGTAAAACTCAAAGGAAAGTTCTATACAATGGCGATTCGGCCCACCTTATTATATGGGGCAGAATGTTGGCCGGCTAAACGTAGACACACGAGGTAGTTGGTGGTCGCAGAAATGTGTATACTTAGGTGGATGTGTGGCATTACCATAAGGGATATGGTACAAAATCGAGAAGTTAGAGAGAGACTACAAGTAGTAAGTATTGCAGACAAGTTGAGAGAGACAAGGCTTAGGTGGTTTGGACATGTGCGCAGGATGCCCTCTACTGCTTCGGTACGATGCGGTGAGCTAATAGACCTAAGTGGATACAAGATGAGGAGGGGAAGGCCTTACAAGACCTGGAGGGAAGTAATCAAGAAAGGTATGTCAAAGTTGACACTCACTGAGGTAGTTGCCAGAAGTAGAAAAGTCTGGCGTGATAGGATAAGGGTAACCGATACACATATCACATAGGAAGTTCAGCCTACTATTACCGCGAGGGACACTGAAAACATAGGGTTGTTTTTCCCTCAAGGCTGTTCAGTGAAGACCTTAGTGCGACTAGCGATGAAATAGGCTGGTCTTTACAAGATGTAAGGTACTGACAACTCGGGTTATGCATCAGGTATGTCTTCGTCTTTTATTGGCTTTTTTTACTTACTTATTTGGCGTTTTTCCTTATTCCTGCATCATTATTTTGTATATCACATCTGTATGAGGGTCTATCGGAAACAGCCTCTTTACTATGTAAGGGTAAAGCTGTGTATTATCAGACCTCCCTAGACCCCGCTTTACTGCGAGATTTCAGCCTGCGTGTGATGATGATGATCATGATGATGATAATGATGAATAATAATAATGATAACAATCATCATCAATACATAAATTAAAAATTATAAAATATTAGAATAATTTTATATAGCAATAATAAGTACATATACTTAAGTAGAAAATTAATAATACTAAAAATAATAAGATGGCACATCACCGGAGCTATAATCTCTAACAACTCCACTTAGAGAATTTCCATAAAGGATATCAGGCAAACAAGCAAATTCAAAGTCGAAAGTCAATAAAGACATTAACTGTATTTATTGACTTTCGACTTTAACTGATGAGTGCTGGCGGTACCTCAATGTGGGCAAAACTCTAATTTCAAAGCAATTAACTCTTGTTCCCAGTTCTTCTATCATCACTGGCATGTCTCGCGATCGCGATAAAAATTTTAAAACATCAGAATAATTTTATTTACCAATAATAAGTACAAAATTAATAATACTGAAAATAAATCATAATAACAATAATTAAATTATAAGAATAGTAAATTAAATAATAATCGGAAGAAAGTTGCTAATAATAAACAATTTTATAATAACAATAATAGAAATAAAGATATGTTCATTTTTTATAACGAATAATCAATACATAAATTAAAAATTAAAAAAATCATAATAATTTTATTTACCAATAATAAGTACATAAACTCAAGTAGAAAATTAATAATACTCAAAATTAATCATAATAACAATAATTAAATTAATAAGAATAGTAAATTAAATAATAATCAAAAGAAAGAATTTTATTTACCAATAATAAGTACATATACTAAAGTAGAAAATTAATAATATTCAAAATAAATCATAATAACAGTAATTACATTAATAAGAATAGTCCTCTTTTTATTCTTTTTCTTTTATACTAATAATAATAATACGAATACGATAAAGTACATGGATGCGATACAGCAAAGGAGATGTGGGACACACTATCGATCGCACATGAAGGTACAAGTCAAGTGAAAGAGTCCAAAATAAGCATTCTTGTGCATCAGTACGAGTTATTCAAGATGAAGGATGACGAATCTATTGATCAAATGTTTGGAAGATTTCAAACAATCATAAATGGATTAAAGGCCCTTGGAAGAACGTACAACAATCAAGATCATGTTCAGAAGATTCTAAGGAGTCTACCAAGGAGGTGGAGACCAAAGGTGACTGCAGTACAAGAAGCCAAGGATCTGAGCGTACTGAAGCTTGATGAATTGCTTGGATCACTAAAGATTCACGAAGTTGAACTTGATGCTGAAGATAAACCCAGAAGGGACAAGTCCATTGCACTGAAAGCTGGACAGAAGAATCAAAAGATTCAAAAGAAGACTAAGAAGAACTCATCAAAGGCGCTGAAGATTGAAGAATCAAAGAACGATGATTTCAGCGAGACAGAATCTGAGTCAAGTGATGAAGATGATGAGTTATCTTTCATTTCAAGGAAGTTAAGACGGATGTGGAAGAAGAAGCCCAGAGGAAACTCAACCTTCAGGAAGAACAATAAGGATGATGAAAAGAATGAGAAGACATCCATCACATGCTACGAGTGCAACAAGCCTGGACACTACAAGTTTGAGTTTCCGATGCTGAAAAAGAAGCCAAAGAAGAGTAGAGAATATCTCCTGCAGACATCCTTCCATGGAAGAGGCAGCAAACACCATTGGTATTTGGACAGTGGTTGCTCGCGTCACATGATGGGAAGAAGGTCTATGTTCCTAGATCTTTAATATAAGAAGGGAGGATCGGTAACTTTTGGAGACAACCAGCAGGGCAAGATTATCGAAATTGGTAAGATTGGTAAGGATTCCCATGCATGCATTAAAAAGGTTCTGCTAGTTGAGGGTCTAAAACACAATTTGATTAGTATTAGTCAATTATGTGATTCTGGTTTTGAAGTCATATTCATTCAGAATTCTTGTGAAGTAAGAAACAAAGACGGATTCATATTCTTCTCTGCCAAGAGACAAAACAATCTTTACAAAATAAATTTAGAAGATTTTCAACTCCAAAACATTTCATGTTTCTTATCAACTGAAGAAGAAAGACTGATCTGGCATAAAAAACTAGGTCATGTCAGTTTTAAACACATTTCAAAGTTGTTAAAGTATGGTTTGGTAAAAGGTTTACCAAAAATTAGTTTTGACAAAGATCTCTTCTATGAAAGTTGCTAAAAAGGAAAACAAGTCAAAAACATCTTTTTCTTCTAAAAATATTGTAACATCTTCTAGACCTCTAGAGTTGTTACATATGGATTTATTTGGTCCGACAAGAACGATAAGTCTTGGTGGAAAGAAGTATGGACTTGTCATTGTCGATGATTTTACAAGATTCTATTGGATACTGTTTTTATCTCATAAAAATGAGTCTTTCAATTGTTTAAAAACCCTTTCTAAGAAATTACAGAATGAGAAAGGAATGTCTATAGCTAGCAAAAGGAGTGATCATGGTGGAGAATTTGAGAATGAGAAGTTCAGAATATTCTGTGAGGAGAATGGAATTTTCCATAACTTCTCTGCCCCAAGGACTCCGCAGCAGAATGGAGTTGTTGAAAGGAAGAATAGGACGATTCAAGAGATGGCTAGATCCATGCTATGTGAGATGAATCTACCTAAGTACTTCTGGGCAGAAGCTGTTAATACAGCGTGCTATATTCAGAATAGAGTATTGCTGCGACCCCTGATGAAGAAAACACCTTATGAGTTATGGAGAGGAAGAAGACCAAACATATCTTATTTCCATCCATTCGGTTGCAAGTGCACTATACTGAATACAAAAGAAGTTTTGGACAAGTTTGATTCAAAGACCTATTCAGGAATATTTCTAGGATACTCACTGACATCGAAGGCATTTAGAGTTTACAACATTGCTTCTAAAACGGTGGAAGAGACTACTCATGTCAAGTTTGATGATAGTTCCAAACTCAGTAAGGAAGAGGATTCAGATAATGAAACCACTTCAATGCCGTTAAATGATGTTAAAGAAGCTCCATCATCAGAAACCTTATCTGAGAAGAAAGACATTTCGGAGACTTTAGAACTGAAAAGAGATTGGAGATATAAGAGCTCTCATCCTAAAGAATTGATTATTGGAGAGACCTCAGAATGAGATCGAACAAGGTCCAAGTTCAGAAGAGAAGCTAACGTAGCATTTCTTTCTGAAGTAGAACCTAAGAAGATTGATGAAGCCCTACAGGATGAATCATGGATTCTAGCTACGCAAGAGGAGCTGAATCAATTCACTAGGAATAAAGTTTGGTCCTTAGTTCCTAAACCTTCAAAGAAATCCATCATAGGAACAAGATGGGTATTTAAGAACAAGTTAGACGAATCAGAAAGAGTAAGTCGAAACAAAGCAAGATTAGTAGCACAAGGCTATAATCAACAAGAAGGAATAGACTATAACGAAACATATGCTCCAGTAGCGAGACTTGAAGCTATTAGGATACTGCTTGCATATGCAGTTTGCCACGACATAAAACTGTTCCAGATGGATGTCAAAAGTGCATTTCTAAATGGTTTTATAGACGAAGAGGTATATGTTAAGCAACCTCCTGGATTCGAGGACTTGAAGTATCCAGATCATGTCTATAGACTTCATAAGGCTTTGTATGGACTGAAGCAAGCTCCTAGAGCTTGGTATGATCGTCTTAGTACTTTTCTTATAGAGAATGGATTTAGTAGAGGTCAAGTAGACAAAACTCTTTTTAGAAAGAATTTGAAAAATAATTTCATCACTGTGCAAATTTACGTTGATGATATTATTTTTGGTGCTACTTCTAAAAAGTTATGCATAAGTTTTGAAAATTTGATGAAGAATGAATTCGAAATGAGCATGATAGGTGAGTTAAAATTCTTTCTTGGGTTGCAAGTAAAGCAAACAGAAGATAAGATTTTTATTCATCAACAAAAATACGTGAAAGAGTTGCTGATAAAGTTTGATATGCATAAGGTCAAACCTATGACCACCCCGATGCATCCTTCAAACCTGTTGTCAAAAGATGAAAGTGGTAAGAAGGTGGATCAAACCCTGTATAGAGGGATGATTGGTTCTTTGCTTTATCTTACAGCAAGTAGACCTGACATATTGTTCAGTGTATGCTTGTGTGCAAGGTTTCAGGCCGATCCTAGAGAGTCTCATTACATTGCTGTTAAAAGAATTATGAGATATCTTGCAGGTACTACTGATCTTTGCTTAATGTATGAGAAAGGTAAAGATTTCAGGTTGGCTGGATATTGCGATGCGGACTATGCTGGTGATAGAATCGACAGGAAGAGCATGAGTGGAGGATGTCATTTTCTTGGAACAAATCTAGTTTCATGGTCAAGCAAGAGACAAAGCTCTATCGCGCTATCAACTGCCGAGGCCGAGTACATGTCTGTTGTAAGCTGTTGTTCACAAATATTATGGATGAAGTACCAACTGGAAGACTACTCAATACAAGAGGAGGAGATCCCAATCTACTGTGACAACACCAGCGCTATCAGTTTGTCAAAGAATCCAATACAACATTCGAGGGTGAAGCAAATTGAAGTAAGACATCAATTCTTAAGGGACTATGTTCAATGAAGGATAGTCAGTTTACAGTTCGTAGAGACGAAGTATCAATGGGCAGATATATTCATTAAACCGCTGAGTGAAGAACGGTTTAAGAAAATCAGACGGAACCTCAACATGGTGATGTTAGATGAACAATCGTCTGATTTTTCATAAATCAAGTTAGAAGGTCGAAGAAGTTAACAGCGTTAAGTAATCATAAGTTATAGACGGTAACTTCTCTCGCAAGCATAGTTTTGGAGGGAAAAAGCTATCATAGCATTGAGAATCGTACCTATTCTGGAATTCTCATTATAATCCTTTATACCGACTCTTGAAGTCTTTACCTAAACTAATACCCTTTCAGTTTTTCAATTTCTCCGCAACCTGCCTTTACTCTTTTTTACAAATCAAAAAGTGTTCAGTCAAATGGAACCAGTAATGAATCCAAGAAGACATGTGAACTTTAGAGCATTGAGGGAGGACAACATGGACATTGAGCAGGAGATAATCGCGGCTGGGTGGAGAAACTTCTTTAAGATTCAAGAAGAAGTCTACTACAAGGAAGTATATGAATTCTGGAAGAATGCAAAGATGATTGAGGAAATCTTGGTATCGTCTGTCGATCACGTTTCTATTTTTGTTACGAAAGAGCTACTTGAGAAGGTAACAGAATGCCCTTCAGCTAGAGAGCAATTATCCAACAAGGCAAAATGGATGACGAAGCTAAAGGTGAACGAAGATGAGGTTAATCGTCAGTTGTATGGGTTCAACAATCCGGCTGAGAGGAAAACATCATATTTGGTGCCTAAGGCAAGAGTCTTATTCACTATTCTGTTCAATTGTATTCTACCCCGGATAGGCTCAAGACATCATGTATCAACCCTAGATGAGCAATGTATATTCCATCTGTTAAATCGCCATCCGATAGACCTACCATTTCTGATTTATCAGTATATGGTAAAGGCGATAAAGGATTCGAACGATTATCCTTATGGAATGTTACTAACAAGAGTCTTTAAAGAGTCTGGTGTTCGACTTGACTGGGGAATCAGAACTAAGATGCCTGTTAAAAGCTACATTGATTCAACAACCGTAGCTAAAATGGGTCTAAGAAATCTGGACAGAGGAGAAACAAATTCTCAAAGGACAGCAAGATCTGAGGGGGAGCGTCCTGAGAAGAGATCTCCAGAAAAGAGGTCTAAGCCTCAAGTCAATGAGACGAGACTCATAAAGGTGGAAAGAAACACACCAATACAAGAATCCATGAGAGAGAAAAATGTCTCTCAGAAAGAAGTTAGCAGAGAGGTTAAACCAAAGGCGCAAAGGAGCAATTCTCTAAACATCAGAGAAAAACCAAAATGAAATAAGAAGGTATTTTTCAAACCAATTCTGGTACATGAAAGGGCTAAAATCTTTTGGATGATCGAGATTTCAGCTTCTTTGAGCGTTTGAAAATAGTTGCAAAGACACCCTATGCAACACATTTGCCGTGTAAACCTCACACCATTTTTCCCATACGTGAAAGTACTATGATAAAGGTTGTCCCTGATTTTCAACCACCCTATCTCGTTGTGGTTAACACTGATAAAGGGAAGCAGAAAATACACCCAGAGCCAGTGTTAAATGATCTGACTCCATATGAGATTGAAGAAGCAGTACGTCAAATAGATGATGGTTGTGATCGAAAAAGGAAGGCAACTGCGATGTGCATCTATCAAGATCTAGGAACAAGTGGAAGCAAATTTTTGACCGATGATCAAGAAGGAGGAATACTGTGTCAAGGTTAGTATAATTCTATAAAGGTTGCAGATATGGAATGTTCAATTGGCATTATACAGACCATTCTGCGCCATCGACCTTTGTAGGACATTACTTCAATGGAAGAGACTTTACCTTGGCTTGGTCGACCACTTCTACAACTACCAGTTCCGGATGATCTCGACCTTCCTGAACTAGACCTACCTGTTCAACCTCCTCTCCTCTAAATTATTGACACTTGTGTTCCAAACGTAGACGCCTATTCTACAACGGTTGCATAAGAAGAAGAACGACCCATAGAGGCCAGACAACAGAATATAGAAGAACAATCTGCAATGGCGCCTACTTTACAGGATCAAGTCAATTCATTAAAGAAAGATATGAAGAAATTGACAAAAATGGTGAAGAAGCTTATCAAGCACTTCAAGTTATAATCTTTTTGATTAATAACAAATAGGGGGAGAATAGCGCAGAAAGACAGAAGAAGACAGGGGGATTAGGAAAGAAGAAGAAAAGCGAACAGACTGAAGAAAATTAAGTTGTATTTTTTTGGCTATTATGTAAAGCTTTTCGTACTCTAATGAAAGGATTTGTTATCATCAAAAAGGGGGAGATTGTTAAGTCAAAATGACTTTACGTATAATAATTTTGATGATGAACATAAACGAAAAGCAGACGAAAGGCAAATGCTGAAAAGCAAACGAAAGGCAAATGCTGAAAAGCAGACGAAAGGCAAATGCTGAAAAGTAGACAGAAGCTAGTAATGAAAAGCAGACGGAAGCTAGTAATGAAAAGCAGACGGAAGCTAGTAGTAAAAAGCAGACGAAAGCTAAGCATTAAAAAAACAGACGGAAGCCTAGTAAAAATCAGACGGAAGCTTAGAATGCGAAAATCAGACGGAAGCATCAGACTGAGTCAGATACAACGCAACTGAATAATCGTTTCTTTAAAGAACCAAGAAGCAGTTATCAAGAAGCAGTTGAAGACGGAGACTATAAATACTAGTCGAAGTTGAAGATTAAAAGATAGATCGAACTCAGAAAATTCAAAAGTTTAAGAGAGATTATTGTGCAAATTACGAGAGCTATTTTTTTGTAACAAGCTCAATACACTATTCAAGTTTGAAAGTGCTACAAATAGCCTGAAGAGGCTAAGCGTAAAAGAATACTGATTGTATAGAGACCTGAAGAGGCTCGGTGAAAGAATACTTGTAACGTTTTTTAGAGTTAGTGAAATCTCAGAAGGTTATCTGAGGACTGGATGTAGCTCACGGTTTGGGGTGAACCATTATAAAAATTACTGTGTCAAAATCTCTCAACTCTCTCTATCTCATTACTGTGATTTTCAATACTGTTATAACATACAAGGTCTTTAGAAAAATGCTTACAAACAACTGTTAAGTAATTCCTATCTGAACAAGTTTTTGTTCTAAGCAATAAGTTTTTAAGGGTTAACGAAAAAGTTGTCACAATTCAACCCCCCCCCTTTCTTGTGTATTTGCATATTATTGTATTAACGTGTGATTCACTTCAATATTATCTTGTGCCCTTTCTGCAATATCTCTTGTTAATGGCACATCTGGACAAAATTTTCGCATCTCGCACATACTCCATATGTTGGGCCCATTTCCGAAGCCCAACGATCGATTCGAATATCACAACATAGACATTGACATATCACTCTATAGGGCTATTCCAATTAACCCTCATTATCCATCATCAGTTCAACTTCATTTTCATATCATCTCAAAAATTTCCTCACATTATGTTCAATGGCGTGCCCATATAAAAACAGTCACATACTTGAACTCATCTCTCCTGTTTACGAATAGAATTTGGAAATCTTCCAATCCGAATTTCGATTTGACTTCTTCATATAAACCATAGTTCTATGCCTTTTTTTTATTTTGGAACAAGAATCACCTCAATCGGAGCTCTACAGCTCAAGATATGCCTAAAACACCTAAGGGTGCACATACTCCAATTATGCTCTCCAAACTGACCCCTCTCTTATTCTAATGCAAACGTCCACAATTCAACTCCAAATGGTACAAATTTTTCAAGAGAGATAGATACATGTCCCAAGAATCCATTGGTCTAAGAATCACTTCAATTGGAGGTCGGATTAGAGAGATATGCCTAAAAGAGTAGACCATGTTCATACCCTAATTCGATTTGAACCTCTCTTGGCGCGAATGCCATAACATTCACTACAAATGTCAGATTGCTTTTACTTTTAAACCACGGGAAAGAAGACTTCAAGATCTAAAACTTTCATGAAGACCACCAAGTCCAATGCTGCCTCTAAAATGGCCAAAATGCATCATCTTTCCCGTGAATGTCCGTTAAACGGACATGCACATGAATCGACCAAAGTGCACCATTTCACCCGAGAAGGTCCATTAAACGGACTCCCATGTCCGTTTAACGGAAACATACTTGTCAAAGGGTCCTTTTTCACCCGAGAAGGTCCGTTAAACGAACCTAATGTCCGTTAAACGGACATGGGTGACCCAAAACTTCTTCCAAAGCCTCTCCAATGCTTCCCACATCCATCCTAACATCATATACACTCCAAATCATCCCAAATTCAATCCTTCTAGTGTAATAACACTCCTTAATCATTCAATTACCAATTGGAATGCAAGAAACTCCCAATCATAACCCAAAAAACTCATATCAAACACAAACTCCAATCATCCACCATAGCTATCAAGTTCATACTTCCCATTCAACATCATCACTTGCAAACCCCATAACTCTCAATTCCGAAATCCAAATTTCGCAAAATATATACCGTTGGAAAACTAAAAGGATAATCACAAAATTTAAGAGGATCATTTTGGCTAATTCTACCCAGATTTTCCTATGAATTCAGAACACAATTCTTCCTTATGAAAACTTGGAATTTGTCCCAAGTTCATTTCCTCAATTACAACATCATTCTTGTCCAATCATAACGCTTGTCTTTCTTTTCCATAATATTTCACTTACAATAGATAGCACTCATACTCAAAGTTCATCAACTCAAAGGATTACCTTTTTAAGTGTGCTTCAATTCCAACTTAACCTCATCCAAAATGAAGT
>JAOSBP010000204.1:13560579-13579546 GCA_027563825.1 Erythroxylum mucronatum
GAGGCCATCAGGAGCAGCAGCCCAACGCAGCTTATCCGGTGAGGTGTTCAGAGTAATACCGCACAAAATAGTGGCAAGAATGTGACCAAACCTACTCCGGAGTAGGCGATCCCCCTCCCCGGCAACCCATGCCAGTGAGGCTGTTTGGGGGACCCAGCTACGGACCCCCAGAAGGTCAGGTTGTGCCAATAACGGACTGCGCACATGCCAATTGTCGAACCAAAAAAAGGTGTCCTCACCATTCCCAAGTCCATGCTGAATGACAGGATAAATCAAGGGCCGCAAACTCAGGATGCTTTTAAAAACCCAGGAGTAGTCAGTACACACTTGAAGAGTCCAAAAACTGTGGCCCCGAAGACGATAAACTTGCATCCATTTAACCCACAATGCCTCCTTATCCACGAATAAACGCCAAATTTTCTTCATGAGCAGACTGCGCTGCAGTGAAGTGAAGGAGAGAATGCCTAAAATCCTGTACTCCCGGGAAATGACAATCTCACTCCATTTTACTTTGGCACCCTTGCACTGCTCATACGATCCAGTCCATAAGAAAGCTTTGAAAATTCGGTCCATTTCTTTAGTCACTTTTTTCGGAAGGACGACATGAGCAGCCCAATGCACACTCATGCAAGACGGAGATTATAAGGCTAACGCGAGCAGCAAAGCAAAGGAAAGAAATCGAAGGAGCCGCCCAGAGGAAAAGAACTCTAGAATCGCCTCCGTTACCAATGGACCTGTGACAGCCCACGTGTGCTGGAAAAACCCAGCCGAAAAATCATCAGGCCTGGGAGCCTTGAAGCTATTCAGACGAAACAAGGCTTCCTTCACTTGCAGGGCTGTGAAAGGTGCAGTAAGCGAATCCAATCGATCCTGACTAAGAGAATGTTTCAGCACATCGCAAACCCCAAAGCCTACCCTTCTCAAGGCTGCATTGCTACTCGTAAGCTTAACAAAGAAGTCTCTCACATCCTCCGACACCGCCACCTGACCTCGCCTTAAGGTTCCCTCCGAATCTGTCAATTCAGAAATGGTATTAACATTACGCCGGGCCAGAATAGCTGCGTGAAAGAACTTGGTGTTGCGGTCTCCGTCCTTCAGCCAAGTTTGTCTTGCTTTTTGCCTAAGTATAGCATCATTGAGAGCCAAGGCCTCCTGATATTTGTGCATGGCATCAGACTCAAGCAATCGAAGTCGGGCATTATGAGGATCTCTATAACAGTGCTGCTGCAAATCTGCCAATTGCGCGCTTAAGTCTTGAAGATTACGGGCTTGCTGCTTGCTAAACATTTTCATCGCATGTTTAGCACACTTGAGCTTCTGCATCAACTGGAACCCTTTAAAGCCCCGGAAGTCAACCCTCCAAACCTGAGCAATCAAGTCCATGAAACCCTCAACCTGCAGTAAACCATTAAAGAATCGGAAGGGGGCACCAGGGCGAGCATGGTCCGCCTGATGATGAATGATAATGGGGGTATGATCCGAAAAGACTGGATCACCGAACTCTAACAAATCAAAAGGGAAAGAGAGCAACCATTGCTGGTTCACCACCACTCGGTCAAGCTTCTTTCGAATAAACATGCTACCCTACTGTTTGTTCTCCCAAGTGTACCATCAACCACTACTGCGAAAATCAGTAAGGTCCGAATTACCGAACAAGTGATGTAACTCCTGTCCGGCGCCACTCTGGAATCTCACTCCGCCCTCAACTTTCGAAGAGTTAAGACAGCAATTGAAATCACCAGCAACCACCCACGGGCCCCGAATCATCGAATGAATCTCCAGCAAGGCCGACCATAAATCAGCCCGTTGGAAAGCAAAATTGGAAGCATAAACAAGAGTAACCGTGTAAGGGGCCTTGCCAGGTTCCGTACATTGGAGATGCATATATTGATCACTCATCCGGATCACCTGGACATCAAGCCGAGCATAATCATACCAGCAGAGGATGCGACCATTAAAGTGATGCACATGGTTAGAAAATAGCCGCCAATGAGGCCCCAAAAAGGATAAATCATTCCTGATCGCCGAAGCCTTTATTTTGGTCTCCAAAAGCCCTACCAAAACAGGGGTGATATTAGATACAAGCTGTTTCACCATCAACTTTTTGAGGGGGTCATTGAGCCCCCTTGTGTTCCATACTAACAACGACATCATTAGAATAGGCACTTAGGAGAAATGACCCCTTTGTGCTTTCTCTTCTTCGCTTTCTTCTTAGCAGTCATCCGTTTAGACTTGGCCAAACTCGGAGAGATCTCCCTATCCTCTAGAGTGCCACTATCAGTTTTCTTAGGCCCAACACTCATGGCAGGCATGGGTTCGTTGGCCTCCCCCACCAAGTCAGGAGCATCCAGCTCAGGATGCGAAGGAATGGAAGTAGGAGGGCTAAGTGGCACCGCTGGCATATCAGGTGGAGGAAGGCCAATACTATCCAAATGCGCAACATCAGGAGCAGGAGCAGCAGCTGGCTCAAGGTACACAGTAGGGGATGGACAACCTCCTGATCCACTAGGAGAGGCACCAAGCAAGCTAACCTCGACCTCAACAGGAGCCTCAGGTTGACCAGATACAGAACATATTGGCAGGCGACTCCCCTGCTCACTTATCCTGACAGGTTCCTGACCCGGGGAGTCACCAAGGACCCGAGCCTCATGCTCATCACCCTAGAACCGCCGTCCCATAGTAACCCACTACTTCTCAGCCATCGAAGGCTTCCACGGGTAGGTGACAGAAATAGTGGTACAGCTCAACTCACCCGCATCATCCAATCTCTGATTTTTCAAAGAATCTGGCAGAACCGTATTCTTCGACACTTCAATACAAATTTTTGCAAACCTAATCTGGTCCATTTTCAAGGTCTGGGAGTCAAGACAAATAGGCTTGCCAATTCCACTGGCCAAATGGCTCAAACCCTCCAGTGTCCAATACTCCATCGGCAACCCATGGAACTGGACCCATAATGGCAGAACCTCCACAGAGCCCTTATCCAGACTCATCCCTGTCGTCCATTGTCTTAAAAACAAAGGTTGGCTACCAATATGCCAAGGTCCAAGCTCAATTATCTCACAGAGGTTCGACCGTGGAGAGAACTTAAACAAAAAGAGGCCATCCTCCATAAGCAGAGCTTTCTCAATCCCCTTCTTGCCCCAGCGAGCTTTTGCCCATGCATTAACCACTGGAAACGCCAAACGCTTTGACCAGAAAAAATCCACCAAGGCATGAGACCAGGCCCGAGCACCAGCACGGAGCAACTCCACTAGAGGGGACACCACGCCATCAAGCAGTACATTCGGGTGAAACGTAAGCTTACCGCGAGATTGAGAAGCCTCCGCACGCCCACGCCAGGCGCCATCAACCAAAACCTCCGTCGAAGTAGAAGAAGCAGGGGCCCCTAGTGCGGTCGATGAGAGAGAGGCGGCAGCCGCCGCAGAAGCCCCCAACTCGAGATGAACCCCTGGAACAGATCCAGCTTTTGGGGGCAGGGGACGAGGAGAGCCGCCCAGCACCTGCGCTAGAGCACGGCTAGGAACAACCGGACCAGGAGAGGACGAGGAGGGAAGGGGGGAAAAGGATCTGAAGCGGGAACTGGAGAAGCCATCGCCGGAAACAGAGTCGGGGAGCCCGTAGGCTACCCTGGAAAAGACGTCCGCGCCCCAGACAGTCAGCAGACAGCGAGGGAAAAGGGGACCAAGGGAGGGGCAAAACGGGAAAAGTGGTTTAGGCGGGAAGGTAGAGGAAGAGAGAAGGCAGAGCATTTCCCATTTGACATTTTATTTCTTCATAAAAATGTCATAACATAAAGAGAATCATAACATAATCTTGCTAAAGAGAATCATAACATAATCTTAAAATTAAGGAATTATGTAGGTATGATTCTCATAAGTTAAAAAGAGCTATTATCTAAGGAGGTGTGCCTTCTAAGCTAATTCAATCAAGGCCATAGTTCCTAATCTATTGACTAGGCAATATGATGAGTTCCTTACTAAGTATTTCTTTATAAAAGATGACGAGAAGGTTTTGTTTAATTTTAACTCTAATAAGACCCCAAAACCTGAATTTTTAATGCTTATTTCTATCAAAGTCCTAGGACTCCATTAAGACTTATGTTTTTAAGGTTCTATTAGAATTCTTCTTTAGATCTGAGAGCAAGCCTTCCATATGAGTTTGATAACTATTTCCAAAAATTGACAAAAAATTGTTGTAAATATAACTAATCATTAACTTTATTATTAACAATGGAAATCATGTTTTATGTAAATTATAATAAATTAAAATGGCAACTAAATAAAATATTTCTACTAGTTATGTTTTTGGAATTCTAGACACCATTTCTTTTGCTTCACATATTACACACTACTAATCCAACAAGAAACTCAAATATGTGTTATTAAATAAAAAATTAGGACTATCCTTAAGTACATTGATTAAAGGGAAAGAATTCATATAATTAAAAGTAAGAAAAAGTCATGCATTTACCTTTTTTTATGAGAAGAATATGAAAAAAAAGAACAGCTAGACAAGGGTTAAAATGGTACAAATTGCTTGTAAGAAATAAAAAGCTTTTTTTTTGGAAAGTAAATAATTGAATTTCACTGAAATGAATATTTTGTAAAGAATAATTAGCATTTAAGCAGATGCATATTGGAATCAAGGCACAAAATATGAAGAGTTTTGATTCACTTATTGCAGTTTCTCTTGACAATAATAACCGGTAATAAATAAAAATTAATAATATTTAACGAAGAAAGCAAAGACAAAACAAAAAAATGTCATAAATTGATTTCTATTGGAAGATATTTGCGCAGTCAACCACTTTCAGCCCAGAAAACAACAAATAAGTACAAAAATTCCTGCAAGTCTTCATCAGGTTTTGGAATGGTTGGCGGAGAATTTATTTGAAGAAAACAAGCTATCTAAATAAAGTGAAGGCCCAGTGGAAACATCCTCGGTGCTGAGCCTGAGCCTGAGCCACATATTATCTGGAACTGGAAATTAACATCCACGCCGCCGGAAACAGACAACACAAGGTTTCCCACCAAAAACCGTGTTTTGATTTGCTTGTCCAAAGACAAAAATCTAAATTTCTCTTGTCCACTTAGCCAACGGCTCTGGCAACACGCAAACAGTTATGTCATCATTTTGAATTTAACGCCCAGTTCTTAATCTGTTCTGTTGCTTATTTATTTATTTGTAAAATATAAACCAATCCCATCAACTTCCTACATCCCGTGCTAATTCAGCCATCGAACATAACTGTGCCACGTATCCCTCGTAAGAGCTTTGATTCTTCCTCAACGCCTTTACTATATAGCATATTCTTCTCTTGTTCTGCTTTTACACTTTTTTTAAGCAATACTAGTACTTCAGCCTTGTGAAACTTTTTCCTCGGTAAAGCCGCTACCGATCCTTTACCGGTTTTCGGGGATGGGTTTCCGGCGAATACTCTTTATTTTGGTGGTCTTCCTCTATTTGGTACTTTCATCCCAGTCCCTTGATTTTCAGAATTTACACAGACGTCACAGAAACAGAGTCAAAGGACCCGTTAAAACCCTGGTCGTCGTGGTTATGGAGAACCGCTCCTTTGACCACGTTTTCGGGTGGCTGAAGAAGATCCGACCCGACATAGACGGCCTCATCGGATCCGAATCCAACAGACTAAACGTCTCCGATCAAAACTCTCCAGAAATTTCCGTCACCGACGACGCCATCTTTATCGACTCCGACCCGGGCCACTCCTTTCAAGCTATCCGAGAACAGATATTCGGGTCAGACGATACCTCCGCCAACCCGGCCCCGATGAACGGGTTCGCACAACAAGCGCAGAGCATGAACGTGACGGACATGCCGAAAACCGTGATGTCGGGGTTCAAACCGGAGTTGTTGCCAGTTTACACCGCACTGGCCAACGAGTTCGCCGTGTTCGACCGCTGGTTCGCTTCGGTTCCGGCGTCCACCCAACCGAACCGGTTTTATGTCCACTCGGCGACTTCACATGGTGCCATGAGTAACGTGAGAAAGGATCTAATCCATGGATTTCCACAAAAAACAATCTTCGATTCTCTGGACGAAAACGGCCTCACTTTTGGGATTTATTACCAAAATATCCCCGCCACCCTCTTCTTCAAGTCTCTGAGGAAATTGAAGAACGTGTTTAATTTCCACAAGTATGAACTTACTTTCAAACGACACGCGCGTTTGGGGAGGTTGCCCAACTACGCCGTGGTGGAGCAGCGGTACTTTGACCTTAACCTTTTTCCAGCGAACGACGACCACCCGTCTCATGACGTGGCCCGAGGGCAGAGTTTTTTGAAGGATGTCTATGAGACGCTGAGGGCTAGCCCTCAGTGGAAAGAAATGGCCATATTGATTACGTATGATGAGCATGGTGGGTTTTATGATCATGTTCCTACGCCGATCACTGGAGTTCCGAACCCTGATGGGATAATTGGGCCTGATCCGTATTATTTCCGGTTTGATAGATTAGGTGTGAGGGTCCCCACCATATTGGTTTCGCCGTGGATTGACAAGCGTACCGGTGAGTTTCCGTTATTGTTCGTATTTAGTTTTCACTTTTCATTTCAATTAAGTGGTTTTTGAGTTTTTATTTAACAAGGTTTTGGAAGTGAATTGTTAGCTCACTTGTGTTATTTTTCTTTCATAAGAATCAAGATATGTCCAAATGTAGAGCATTTTCTGACGGGAACTGAGTAAATTCCGATCTACCACATTGTTCTTATACTCTTATAGTAACTTAGTTGCGGGAGAGAAGACGAAAGTACTTAGTCTTGTTATGCTTCTTGTATATCCATACACACGTAGATAACTTCAACTAAAACTCAGGAATATTAAAAAGAGTCACCATTGTTTATTTCATTTATCACGATTATGTCTCTTGTTATGCACCCACACCCGAGCACGATTACCTCTCGCACACTTGCATATACATAGTCACTTTTCTACACAGACAACATCATATACTACACCTCATATTTATACTAAAGTAGGTTATATATCAAAACATTAGTCCCTGAACAAAGGGGATGAAGATTAGGAGACTACTAGAATAAGGTTCTAGATAGAAATAAATTAGGAGACTACTAGAAATTAGACTAGACCATTCTAGACAGATGAAGATCAGAGAGTAGGTTAGTGATCTTCTAACTTACACTGTATACTAAAATGACTCCTATTACTGGAGCTAACTACAATCCACTCACTCCAGCTTCTTTTCAAGTGACCTAATTCATGTCCTCGACAATCTTGTCCACAAATTGTGTTCTTTATATCTTTATTGCAGCTCATATAAGTTCTCCAAAGTAGGAGAGTTTGATGGCACTTCTTACTGTTGAATCAACACTTGAACAGTAGCTTTTTTCTTTTCTTTTAAGAAAATCACTCTTCTTTCTAAGGTAGCCACTAGAAAATTCTTCACAATCTCTTCTGGAATTATGATCGGAACATGGAATATGTGATGATTTCTAGCTGAGGCAGGCAACTCCAATTTATAAGCAACAGACCCAATTCATTCCACAATTCTGAAAGGTCTACAAAAGAAAGGCAATATACTTTTGCCTTCCACCTTGTTTCTGGTTATGTTGTTTATATGGTTGCAATTTGAAATAAACCATATTCCCCACCTCATATTCTCTATCAATTCTCTTCTTGTCAGCCAATTGTTTCGCCCTGTTTTGTGCTTTACATGTCTGATATTTGATTAACTGTGCTCAATATTTGATCTACAACCAATTGTTTTACATCTTTTTCCATATAAGGAACATAACGTGTAGGAGCATACCCATATAAACTACAAATGGGGTTGGCTGTATAGCTAAACGGAAGCTTGTGTTGTACTACGATATAGCCAAAGATAGCTTCTTGTTCCAACTAGATGGGTAGTCACTTATCATGCATCTAAGATAAGTTTCAAGTGTTTGGTTCTCTATCTCTGTTTCACCATTTGTTTGTCTAGAGCATTTCATGCCGCTTAACAACTTATGCAACAAGGTTCATGGCAACAAATTGAGCAGTATAAGGATGTGAGTGAACATACTTAGTTAACCTATCCACCACCACCAAAACCACTTGGCTTTCCCTCTGATCTAGGGAGTCCTTCAATGAAATCAAAGATGATATCAGTCCACACATTTTGAGGCACACAAGAAACAATTATAGTAAGCTAGGAGAAGCCATTGATTCCTACTTGTTTTGTTGACACACAACAAAATTTATCACATCACATTGCAGACCCCTTTAATGAAACATAGCTTGAAGTCGTACATAAGTTTCAACTATTTTTAACTTGTTATAGATTGTACACCAGAGTCCACCATACAATATGGAGCTGTGCTTGACATTCTAGAAAGTGCATCATCAACACCATTTTCACTTCCTTTCTTTTAAAGTTTTTCAAAATCAAGCTCACAACTTAGGCAACTAAGACTCCTGAAATAGAGTATTGATTTTCTTTGAAGAGAAACTTAAAACTCTGATGGTTAATGTATACAATGAGATGTCTTCCCATCAAATAGTGGTTCTAATGCTTCACAACCATAATCAAAGCCAAAAACTTCTCATACATGGACAAAGCAACATATTTAGATGCTAGACTTACTAACAAGTGTTATGGGATGCTTATCATGCATTAAAGCAGCTCCTAGCCCCTGTCCACTAGAATCAACCTTCACCGCAAATGTTTTGGAAAAATAGGTACTGCTGGTAGTGGTGCTGAAGGCAAAACTTGCTTAAGCTTAACAAAAGACTCTTCAACTTCTTTGCTACACTTAAAACCATCCTTCTTGAGTAAGTTGGTTAATGTTTTTAGTCAATTGACCAAACCCGTCCCTTAGACTCTGCACTACACATCTCAAATGTTCCACATGTTGTTCCAGTGGTGCTCTATGTACTAGTGCCTCATTGGAAAACCCTGTAGAAACCTCCTTAAATGTGACTAAAACAGAGTGTTCATGAGGCTTTGAAATGTTGTTGGTGCATCAGTGAATCTAAAGGGCACTACTCCAAAAACCTTAAGCAGTCAGCACTCCCCCTCAAGTTGATGAAAGATGTCAAACATACCCAACTTGCAAACTAAATTATGAAATGGTTTGCTGCTAAGCCCTTTAGTAAATACATCAGCTAGTTGTCTTTCTGAGGCCACATGAGAAATATTCAAAATACTATTTGTTATTTTCTCCTTTATAAAATGTCGGTCAATCTCTATATGTTTTGTTTGATGGTGTTGAACTGGATTGTGAGCTATATTAATGTTAGCCTTGTTATCACACAACAAGGACAATCATTTCCCTTCTGATAATTGCAATTCTTTCATTGCTTTCTACAGCCATAGTCATTCACAAACTCCTTGTGCCATAGCTCTATATTTCGCTTCTACACTTGATTGTGCTGCAACATTCTACTTTTTGCTTCTACAACTAAATTTCCACCTACAAATGTGCAATAACCAGAAGTTGACCTTCTGTCATCCAAAGATCCAACCTAATCATCTGTATAAGCTTCTATCTTTAGGTGACTATGCTTAGAAAAGAGCAGCCAAAATTTTCCTGGTGTAGATTTAAGATATTTTAAATTGCAGAAAACAACCTCTAGATGGGAATCACGAGGGTCATGCATATACTGACTTACCAAGCTTACAACAAAGGTTATGTCTGGTTTGGTGTGAGATATAAATCAATCTACCAACCAACCTTTGATATCGATCTAAATCCGTGGACTCACCAACTCTTGCTTGTAGTTTGTGATTGGCTTCAATGGGAGAGTTTACTAATTTACATCCTAACATACCATTTTCTTCAAGAAGATCTAAAACATATTTCCTTTTAGAAATAAAGATTCCTTTAGCTGATCTAACCTCTATTCCAAGAAAATATTGCAACTTACCCAAATCTTTAATCTCAAGCTCTCGAGCTAAAAGTTCTTTGAGCTGGGCAGTCTCCTCCTTATCATTTCCAGTCACAACTATATCATCAACATAAATAATAAGTAATGTGTCCTTACCACTATAGTGTTTAATAAACAAGGTATGTTCATCATTGCTTTGAAAATATCCAATGAGATCATAGCCTTATTGAACCTATCGAACTATGCCTTGGGTGATTGTTTCAAACCATATAATGCCTTCTTTAATCTACAGACTTTCCGTTTAGTTTTTGCATCATCAAATCCTGGAGGAATTTCCATACACCTCTTCCTCCAAGTCTCCATGTAAGAAGGCATTGTTGACGTCAAATTGTTATAGGTCCCAATCAAGGTTAGCTGCACCTGATAAGATGATTATGATGGTATTCATTTTTGCCATAGGAGAAAAAGTCTCTTGATAGTCCACCCCATAAGTTTGAGTGAATCCTTTGCTACCAATCTAGCTTTGTGAAACATATGTCTTATGTTTCACGGTAAACACTGATTTGCAACCAACTGATTTCTTTCCTAGTGGAGGATTAACAAGTTCCCCCATGTCATTTTTTGCCAAGGCCTTTGTCTCTTCAATTATTAACTCTTTCCAATTTGGATCATAGTATGCTTCTTGCCAACCCTATGGAATAGAAACAGGCGATACAAAGGCTCTATAGGAAGGAGACAGAGAGTCATAGGAAACAAAGTTAGAAATAGGATATTTAGTACAAGTTCTGACTCCTTTCCTGGTAGCAATAGGAACATCAAGATCATTAGCGTTGGAACTAGAATTAGATCAATCAACAAGTAAGGGAGACTCAGCACATGAATTCTCAGGAACTGAAGTCAGAGGTGGCACTTGACCAGGTATAACTTGCTTGATGGCTTTATCTGTCTTGTCTTGTCGTGTATAGGTTTTCAAATCCGATCTATTCAACCGCCCATTTTTAACTGGTTTATTGTCATCACTAGTATTTTGACCAAAAGTCTGTGTAGGGACAGGTGTTTCCACCTCTTAGTCCTTATTCTCCCCCTGAAGAGGTGACTGAGGTGATGAAAAGTAAGGTTCATACTCCTTAAAGGTAACATCCATACTCACAAAGTACTTTCGAGAGGGAGGATGATGACACGTGTATCCCTTTTGAGTTGCAGAGTACCCGACAAACACACATTTAAGGGCCCTAGCTTCTAACTTACCTACATTCTCTAATGAAGAAAACACACACATCTGAAAATTTTTGAACAGTGTATCAATTACTACCTTGTAGAATTTTGAAAGGGATCTTAAAATTAAGTATTTTTAGGGGCATTCTATTAATAAGATAGGTAGTGAAAGAACTGCATCTCCTCAATAAACCTTTGGAACATTCCTAGTAAACATGAGAGACCGAGCCACTTCTAATAAATGCCTATTTTTTCTTTCAAACACTCCATTTTGTGCACTAGTGCTCACACGACTAGTTTGGTGCAATATCCCATTGGAATCTAATAATGCCCGAAAAACACCATCCATGTATTGTGTACCATTGTCAATTCTCAAAATCTTAACCTTGGCATCAAATTGTTTACAATTCATTTTTGAGAAATAGCTGAAAACAAGAGAAAACCTCATTTAGTACAACAATCGTTAAAGGTAACAAAACCACCTATAACCAGATAGCAAAACTGTTTGTGTAGGTCCCCATATATTAGAATGAATAGTCATAAAAGGAGAAAAACTTTTATTATTAATTGAAGGATAAGAATGTCTAGTGTGTTTCTCCAACTTGTATCCTTTTTAGGAGTCAAAAAGTGCTGGAACCGCGAACGGACCTAGACTTTCTTAAATAAATCCTTTTTTCAATAACTTTTCTACTTGTCCCTTTAGCTTCAATTCTCAATAGGGTTCAAATGATACGCTGGAAAATTTGGTAGAGTAGATCCAAGTACCAAGTCAATAGCATATTGAATATCTTGTAAAGGAGGTAATTCACTTGGTAAATCTTTTTTTTGGAGAAAGTAATTCACCTGGTAAATCATCCGGTGTAAGGTCTGAAAAATCAGTTAACACTTCTCCCACCTCTTTTGGTAAAGTAGAAGGTGTTTTAGTGTTGTTTCTATTACTCTTTCCTTGCTACCATTGCAAGCACAATTCTCCCTTCCTTGCTAACAACTTCAAATTTTCTCTCTTTAAGGATATTAAGATACTTTTCCTTGGCATTTACGGTTGTCTTGTTACTTCCTCTTTGTTTTTCTACCTTGTCTATGAAGAATTGATAGGTGTTAACTTTTCTAAAGTGTTGCACATCTCGATCATAAAGCCACGGTCACTTAAGTAAAATGGATACTTTCACAGGAATGATGTCACACTAATAAAGTCGTCATATATTCCTAATTTGAAAGAAACCAAGCCCCTTCGAGCAATTGTTTTAGTACTATCATCTACCCAAGCAACTTTATAGGGATTTAGATGTTTCTCCTTAAGTAAATTCAATCGCTTCACCATGTTCTCTAATACCACATTTATACGAAACCAGATCCTCTGTCCAGTTTTACTCTGTCTTATTGTCTCATGGAATCTTAGCCATTTATTTTGCGGGACCTACGCGGGCCCTATGCGGACTCCACATAAATAAATGGATGAGATTTATTGGACACAATAAGACACCATAATATTGGACAGAGGATCTGAACTCCATTTATACTACCACCTCCATCAATGATAAGTTTGCATACTTTATCTCCGCATTTAACTTGAGTAAAGAAAATAGCAGTATGAAGTCATTCTTCTTATTCTTCGGCTTTAGGGGTCATAAGTATGCATCTCACTACATTAAGATTTGTAGGACTAGCTAGTTCATCACTAGAGTTTCGTTTCAATTCCTCTCCAGCTTCGTGCTTACACACATACTTAATCGGATTCTTCCTCTTCTTCTTCCATCATATGCAAACCTTTATTAGGACATTTATAAGCAAAGTGACCCCTCTCATTACATTGGAAGCATTTCTTGTCACTACTGCCTTCTTTCGTCCCAGTCTTAACTATGACTTGTCTTTTAAGTTCAGCTCTTTAAGAAGTTTTGTAGCTGTTTTTTGGTGCAGATTTTGATGCATTGGGTGTTGGTCTAAAGTTTTGTACTGCCGCAGTTCTCTTTATTTCGAACTTTCCGATTTGACTCCGAAACTTTTTAATTACTTATTAACTATTGTTCCACTGGAGAAGCCAAGCGATATGCATCTTCAAGGCTATAAATCCTTTGCATTATTTAGCTCCTTGCGAATTTGTACCCTTAAGTCATTTTTATAGTGAGATATAAGTTGTTTCGACTCCATCCTTTCACATTGGATAGAAAGTTCATCAAATATTTTTGTGTATTCAGTTTTATTTTTGTGTATTCAGTTATGGACATAATCCCTCAATTAAGGGTTGTGAGTTGATCTTGGAGATCTTCCTGATAACGAAATGGTAAATATTTTTCTGACAACTTTAGCTTCATCTCTTCCCAATCAACAATTGGTGGTTGACTTGTTTTTTATCTACCAATCTCCACCAAATTTTAGTATGTCCAACTAGTTTCATCTTTGCGAATCGATCTTTTTGATCTTCTAACATGTGGTACTAGTCAAAGAAATCTTCCATTACCACCGTCCAGTCTAAGAATGAGTATGGATCCATCTTTCCTGCAAAATTAGGGCCTTCAACATGAACTTTCTTAATATTGTCATCAAGTTCGTTGTGTGTTTCAACTCTATCGTGGCCTCTAAAGACTCGCATGCGCTCTCCATGGCAGCTGGTTGGTTTCTTTGTCTTGGATCTCTCGGTAGGCATTGATTTATTACCCCCATTCGCTGTTGATTAGTGTCAGCATCTTTGTCTTAGATTTCACTTTCTCTACCCTCACCATCTGAGCGTAGTTTGTTGTCTGATATTGTTTTTTGGACTAGTTATTGGAGCACCTTGTGATTGAGTGCCATTAAGGTCCAAATTTTCTATGACTTAGAAGTATTTTATCTCACTCTTGGTTGCTGAATATTCCCCTATATGCCCTTCCGTTATGTGTTGCTATTGTGAAACAAAGCTTTGACACCAAATTAATATAGGACAAATAGAAGAATCATTAACTAGTAGCTAAAAATCACAAAATTAAGAAGCATGACTGATATTAGACTACTGGAATATCAAGTTTCAGGGTTGAATTTTGGCTAGAAATGCTGAAATTTCAGATTTTGTATAGCTGGAATTTTAAGATATCATGCTACAAATTTAGGCTTAGGATTTCAGGTCTTAATATGCTGGAAGTTAGGATTTTGGTTGCTGAAATTTTGTGGTGAGCACAAAAAACGGATGGTAAGAAACTAGGAATCGCTTCTAGGCTCTAAGAATCACTCTTAGAAGAATTCTTGAAAACTCAAATTTGTAGAAAAATTTCAGATCGCGTATTTTTGATGAAGAGTTGAATACACAAATAAATATAGTTTTTGGAATCCTTATTTTAGTAGGAAAGAGTTCCTAATTTAAATCCTATTATAATTGAAATTCTATAAGTCCTATATAACTAAGATAGCATGTCTAAAATAGCATAACATATACTACTACTTTCTTTCTAATAACAAATTTCTAACGCAATCTAAATTTCAACATAGTTTGATACCAACTCAATTCCTAAATCTCATCCCACCAAATTAAAGTTTGTGATTGACTAATCTTTCCTTTCTTATTTCTTTTATAGATATTAAGTTCTTTAGCATCAATTTCACTTTGACGTTTATTCCCAGTTGGCCCTCTTTACTAGAGCTAACTTCAGTCCATTCACTACAGCTCACTTCGAGCTTCTTTTCATGAACGTACTCATTGCTCATCCATCCCTTGGCCTGAACAATTAAGATCTGCTTTGAAATTCTGCAATTCCACTACTATGTTTTTGTTTTGTTGAAGTTATCATTTTGGATTTTATACTTGAAGTCAACGTTAATAAATAGAGGATTGCTAGTGGCACAGTGTTTTCAGGCTGTTACAGTAATTGCAATCGATAGGAGTATGATTGCTTGTATAATGGTAATTCTAAACAACGGATCATCGTGGCTGCTATTTAGAACTATGTTTCAAGTGCATAACCACTTTTTTGGGGTTCTGATAATAGGGACACATGTTACATTTGTTCACCTATATTGTAAACATATGACATATTTGTTTACTCGTAGCTTTCTATATTATTTAAATGTACCTGTGGAATAATTGATGATTAAATGTTGCAGTGATCCACGAGCCTATGGGGCCAAAATCTGATTCACAATTTGAGCATTCTTCTATCCCTGCTACAGTGAAGAAGCTTTTTAACCTAAATTCTAACTTTCTGACAAAGAGAGATGCTTGGGCTGGTACTTTCGATGAGTACTTCTACCTCCGTGATACCCCACGGGATGATTGTCCAGGTTATATCTAGTCCTTATCTTAAAGAGTCCAGTTCATTTTCTCGTCATACAGCTTTACTGCAGTATTTTGCTTGTGGATTTATGCATTACAGGTTGCATGTATGATGTGACTTCCTTACGCCTGATCTTGACCTCATTCTGTGACAATCGCTCACTTTTACCTCTGAAATGTGCTCCTTAAATGCGATGACCTTATTTCATGTAGTAATGGTCAGAAAATGAAAGTATTTTATTGTAAGGATTTGCTTTTGTGAACTCTTTTTATTTTCCTTTCCCTTCTTTATTCTGGATATGGGATCTTTGCATAAATATACTAAGAACTTGAAGGCAAATTGATGGTGTTAAGCCTTAAAGTATACTAAGAACTTGAAGGCAAATTGATGGTGGTAAGCCTTAAAATAATAAAAGAACTGAGAATCCTCTTGACATCTACTTTTAGCCTTGCTGTTGAAAATTAGTTTACATAGTACCAAATCTATTTGTGTAGTCTCGTGCATTTGCTGTAATCTTAACCCACACTGTCGTGATACCATGCAAGTATCCTGCATTCTCCGTGCAATACTAATCCTTAGAAACTTGGTTACAGAAACTCTGCCAGAAGTGACGGTATCATTGAGGCCATGGGGACCTAAAGAGCATGCTAGGCTCTCGGAATTTCAAGTTGAGCTGATCCAACTTGCATCACAGCTTAATGGTGATTATGTTTTGAGTACTTACCCACATATTGGCAAAAACATGACGGTGGGAGAGGCCAACAAATATGCTGAAGATGCTGTCCGTAGGTTCTTGGAAGCTGGGAAAGCAGCTCTGAAAGCTGGAGCTTCCGAGTCTGCTATTATTACAATGAGAACTTCCCTGACCAGTAGAGTACCCGTGGGAGACCATAATAGCTACGTGGAAGTCGCTTGATTTTCCTTAGAACCCTATATTGTACGTATGATTACTTCTGTATAGACTAGAACTGTATGATGAAACTCGTAAAATTAGTATATAACATAATATCTTTGCTCGTATTGTCTAGACGGATACTCAAGAGGCAACGGTATTCTTTATTATATCGTATTGTTCGATTCGTAGCTTTATGTACTGTATTAGGTACCACTTACCGTATCAGCTAAAAACCAGTACAAAAAATAAGTTATATTATTATTATCTGAAGCTCAATCCCTCAGTTTTAGTCATTTTCAAAATTTTAATGTACAAAATTTTAAATTTAACCCAGAAATTGACTCAACAAATACTAGTAATATTTTTGTGTCAGTGTCAACTCGCCACCCCACCCCACCATCACGCCAAACCCTATGCAGTCATCGCCAAAGCTCTTTTGAACCAGCAAGATCAACCAAATGCAGTATTGCACATAGATATTCTTCATTCATACTTCCATTAACAGTCGTATCACTATGGAGAAAGTGGACTGAATTTACTTGCGCATTTGCTCTAGAGTGATGGTAAATATCGCGTGCCAACGACTACAAACACAAATATATGAAAGTCATAAGAGTCATACTACATATTTTTTCTCACTTCCGATCCTAATATCTCGCTTTTGGCCAAAGACCACGAATGCCTTAAAGAATGAGTTTATCATAAACTCCCAGTTTTTTTTAACCAGTAAGACATACCCATTTTATCTATCTTTAATAACTTGTACAATTATTGATGATCTAAGATTCATAATTAAAACAAAACAAACATTTTTAATTTGCTTCTAAAATAATCACCCGGCTATCAGGATTAAAGCTGAAGTTTGCTAATCCAACACTTGCACATCTCCTATACCATTTATTATCTTTTTTTGTCATGAATTGATTGTGGTACGTACAAGGAAATTAATGGGTTATGATGAAACATTGCAAAGTGACTCGAAACTCATTCATTTTCTGTTAGCCACTCGCCTGTCCCTGTCAACACACTCTCCATGATAAGGTGAGAATTTGCATAGGCACTTAGCCGAGCTAAGAATTAAGCATGAGCATGTCAATCCCAAAAGGGTCATTACTAACAGGTTCAGGAAAAATCCTGCAAGTTTATCTTACTAAAAGAAAGTTGGACATTGAAAGCCACTAGAGAGGAAATGACAAGTAAAGAGAGTGAGAAAAAAGAAGATTAAGGAAATTCTCATTACTCATGACTTTGGAATAAGATTATCTTGGCAGCATCTACATCACTGCAGGCGCATTATTGGAAGGTCTATGGCTGTTGAAGACCACTACTGTTAACCAATGATATATTGAAGGAAACTGGTGAAAACTAGGTGTGCCGAATTCAGGTGATGAGTGTTTGATGTTGGGGCATTAGGTCTCTTTTTATTAAACTTAAATGGTAGGTTAGCTCTCTCTGTAGAACTGCTTTAATTTGTATGACAGCTCAGCTATATTTAAAGCCAGATATCCGATGTACTAGCTACAGATATTTTCACAAGAAATGCATGCCAATGTGTTATTATTATCCACTGACAGACGTATACACTCTTATAAACATAATAGGGTGTTCATGAAACAACTGTATTATTTGGGGTTAAGGAAGGAAAAGACGAACCTCAATAAAAGAAACATGCAGTTGGAATTCTGTTAATTCTTCAGTCTTTCTGAACAATGCATTCATGACTAGGGGATGATTCCCGTTTGATGACCATTTTTGAAACCAGTACCCATTGTATATGTCTTGTTTGCAACACATTGAAAAGGAAACAGAAGGTAAAGAGAAATTCAAGTGTATCTATTTCCCGCTTGGCTCCATTTTAATTTCTTTTACCTTTGTATTTTTTGTTTTTGTAAAGCTTTTCATGTGTCTAATGAAGGTATTTGCTATCATAAAAAAGGAGGAAATTGTTAAGTCAAAATAACTTTACGATTAATAATTTTGATGACAAACAAAAAGGAGACAAATGAAAAAGCAGACGGAAGATAGCGAAGCAAAAAGCAGACGGAAGATAGCGAAGTATAAAAATCAGACGGAAGATAACGAAGTAAAAAATCAGACGGAAGATAGCGAAACAAAAAGCAGACGGACGAAGCAAAAAGCAGATGGAAGATAACAAAGTAAAAAAAAACATACGGAAGATAACGAAGCAAAAAGCAGACGGAAGCAGAAGCAGACGGAAGCAGAAGCAGACAGAAGCAGAAGCAGACGGAAGCAAAATCAGACGGAGGCAAAAAACAGACGCTAGAA
This sequence comes from Erythroxylum mucronatum, assembly GCA_027563825.1. Classification (NCBI taxonomy): domain Eukaryota; kingdom Viridiplantae; phylum Streptophyta; class Magnoliopsida; order Malpighiales; family Erythroxylaceae; genus Erythroxylum; species Erythroxylum mucronatum. Next base: position 13,579,069 of record JAOSBP010000204.1, read on the forward strand.
AGCAGACGCTGAAAAGAAGACGAAAGAGAAAAGAAGACGGAAGTATCAGCTTGAGTTAGTTACAAGACTTAACTGAATAACCGTTTCTTTAAAGAATCAAGAAGCAGTTAAGGCGGAGGCTATAAATAAGAAGTCGAAGTCGGAGATTACAACATTGGATACGACATGATACAGAAATACTTACAAGAGAAGAGATTACTGAAAAACTCTAGCAAGTTTTGTGACAAATTTCTGTGCAAATTTTCGGAGTGCTATTCTGTAACACCCAAATACCCCCTGGGAGGATACATGGATGTCACCCAAGACAGAACAAACACTCACACTGATATTAACTCAAACCCACACACATTAATACATATCGTAAATCTCATAATAGAAATCCAAAGAATAGTTACAGGCCTAAATAAATTATATAAAATACATATTCGAGCGACAAAAACTCAAACTCCTTTGGCCACTGCGGTTGACTCGTCCCAGT
>JAOSBP010000204.1:13601532-13614672 GCA_027563825.1 Erythroxylum mucronatum
GCAAATTTAGGTAGTTAGGTTTGTTTTGAATTCTAGGATTAGGGTTTTAATTTTAATGTTTTAGAATGGTTTGGATGGCTAAAATTTCTTATTTTTGAAATTAGTACGAGTTAAAGAAGCAAGCTCGAAGATTATATGAAGAAAAAACGACGAATCGAGACAAGGGGACGAATTTTAGCATGTCATGATCATGACTCCCATGTCACTATCGTGCATGGCTGTAGTTTGGAGTCACAATCATGACATACGGCCAAACCAAGGTAACTCATAATGTTCACTCCCTAAACCCTATTTTACCCTCCTTTAACCCTAACCCTATATCTTTATCTTTTCTCATATTTCACACACGCGTTATCTCTCTAAACTTTAGCCACCACTACAAATCTCTCTCATTTCTCTCTTCACTTTCCTTAGTGTTTTCACTTTTTCTTGCATCTTTCAACTAGATTTTCATTCCTCCTACACATATTTCATAATTTCCATACAACTGTTACATTTTTATGTGGTTTTTACAAGATCTCTTGGTCCCTTTCTCCATTCACATTTATTTTTGATGTTTTTGGTGTGTTTGGTTATGTTTTTGGTTTATTTTTAGGTTTACATTTAATTATGGTGCCAATAATCCAAAAAAAAGTGATAAATGCTCACAAACAAAGAGATAAAACACAAGTGGTAGGGAGAGGAGAACGTGATAGGTTGCGAACTTTGGAGCTCCTTTTTAGATCTATTTGAAAGAGGAAGGCGAGCTGAAATCTTGGGGGTCAATCATATGGCATTTCGAGATGTCAATTTCAAAACTTATGTTAAACACAGGACATGATAAGCTAGTTCAAATTCTACACCACCACAGCAGTAAACTGAGGCCTCAACAAGTGAAGACATAAAAGATGATGAAGAGGAAGGCTGGAAGAAGGTCTTCAATTTGGTCTTCAATAACAACAAACTTCTGAAGGAGATGGTGTATGAACAACAATGATAGCGGTGTGATATCAAGAAAATTTTTAAGTACTTCGCCACTTAAGGTGTTCAAATTCCTTCACCAACACCTTCACCACTTTGATCTCCATAAGTGGTTTCGTGCTCTTAACCTTTTCGTTATTTTTTGTCATTTTTATTTTTATTTATGTGTTGTTTGTTTTTCTTATATTGATAACAATGTGTGCTCTAAATTTGGGGATGATGCATATATTGTATGTGAATTTTTCATATCATATTGTCTTAGTTTTTTTTATTAGATTGACATTATGTGAACACATGTTGCATATAGGTGAACTATGTGAATGTGTCAATGGAAATAATTTGATGGAATTAGTTTAACTTTGAGCATGGTTATGTAATTTGTAAAGGCATATTGACTTGTGAATTTTATGTTTTAAGAACCTTTGGTTAGAGATACATTTTAATTAGGATAGAACATTCATTTTGTTCACTTTAGGAAATTTGTTGTATACATTTATAATTATAAGTCAATTCAATAATTTAGCATCAGTAGTAACCTTTCATGAGGATGCTTGACTAAAAAGAAACAAGCTAGGCTAAGAAATTAAAAAAGAGTGTGTTAAATAAATTGATATTCCACTAGTCCTTTTTGAAAAAATCAGGTTAATAATAGAGAGCTGGCTAATTAAGAATGTGATGTAGCTAAGAAATCGGGAGTATTCACAACAAAATATTTGTCTTCGCGTCAAAAGACTAAAATGACATTTCAACTAAGCTAAATAATAAAAAAAACATAGCCTAGTTAAGTAACTGAGGGACATTCATAACAAAGTGATTGCCTTCATGTCAAAAGACTAGGATAACGTTAACAAAAATTTAAAAAAAAGTGTTTTGATAAGTAAAACCTACTGATATTTGAAAATAGCAAAAATTTTCATGAAGGGATATCTAGTGATAGTTGCATTTTTTGATTGATTACTAATTATAGATGTATGTGTACAAGTTCTATAGGTAAATGAACAGGATGTTAATGTTTTGATTAATATGTGTATTCAATTCAAAGTGATTAACTATGAAATGTAGGTTAGTACGTTAGCACAACTTCAATGATTGATGTTTGTGGTTAAATTTATTCCATAAAGTTTGACATCATTGTCTCATTATTGCATATTGCATTAATGTATTCTTATGTTTTTATGTTTGGTTTGTTTGTTTTTGTTTTTTCTTGAGGACAAACAAAAGTTTAAGTGTGGGGATATTGATATATATAGTATATACTTTGTTTTGATATGTGTTTTAGAATGTTTTTAGGTATTTATTAGATGATTATCGTATCTATATGGTTATAATTGTATTTATGTGAGTGTTTGTTTATATTCTAAGTGTTTATATGCTTTAATTTTATGTTTCTTGAGGTGTTTGATGTGTTTGTGAGTGTTTCTTAAAGAACAAAGATATTGGACGTGCATGGAGCTGCATGGGCAAGGTCACAATTATGACAATTCCCTAAAGTTACGATTGTGACAAAAAGAAAATTTTCAGTCATGATCGTGACTCCCATGTCACAATAATGATAGACACTTCCCAAGCACGAATTTTTTCATCTGTCTTAGGGTTTGCGAGCATTTTTGGAACCAATTAAAGTAGGAAAACCCTAGTTACACCCTTAAAACCTAGTACAATATTTAACAACATTAAACACACTCTAAAAATGCAGCAACCAATAGACAAAAGTGGATTAAATAAGGGAGATCAAGAAGAATGTCCAAGAATTCTAGTTTTCCAGATCAAGACCCAAATAGAGTTTTTCTTCTTTTCCTTTAATTATTTCATCAACTTGATGTGTAATCTGAATTCCAAGATGTTTAACATGTTTATGAGTTTTTAAATTTCAAATTAAGGTTTATTTTGAATTTATTTTGTAACTTTGATTATTGTTGATTCAATATATATTTTGGTGTTTGTGATAATTGTGCATGCTTATACTTGACAATAAATCGAGAGGGGTCAAAAGTAATTAAATTAGATTGTGCAACGAGAGTTGGCAGTTTAATAAATCTCGCAATTATCAAATTAACAATCATTCGAAACGAGATTTGCGTGAGAAATTAATTATCCAATAAATTGCTTCAAATTTAATTCAAAACGTTAAGGAAAGTTTTGTGAATCGAGAGATTACAATTTTGAAATTTTCGGATTCAATTAAGGTTAATTGATTAAGTCTAGAGAGAGTAATCAATACATTAGAAAATTTAGAATCAACACTTAATCGGATCAATAATAATTAAGGAAACAAAATAATGAAAGAATAAGTCCTAAACATCGATCCTATATTAATTAGCTGCTCACTTGTTATTTGCTTATTTGCTTGGTTTTATTAATTGTTTTAATTTTTGTTCTTATTTTTTTTATTCAAATCACATTTTGAATATCTTAGATAAAGTTAGATTCAAATTGTTTTATGTAATTCCTTGTGAGAACGATAACCTGATATGCTGCAAGATACGATATGTATACTTGCAGTGTATTGAGGGTTTTATTAAATGTAAATATGAAAAGGTTTCTTAACTATTCTTTTGCATGCAAAATCAGATCCTAACCTGATTTCTCAACACATATAAATTAAATGAGTTATACAAAAATATAGCTTCATTATTAATTATTTTAAGATTTTGAATGAAGATACGATGTTATTAGTTATATAAGAGTTCATTTAGACTTAGAATTAATTGGGAAATCTAATAAATACAAATTCATGAATTTGAGTCTAATGAATGATAATTCAGAAAGTGATCCAAATAGTTTCATATTAATTATGGATTAAGAAGGAACTAGCTCGAAATGAGCAAAATGGAATTTTCATATTAGAAAAGAAGTTAATAACAAAACGAGTTATATATATAAAAAAAATATGGATCATTAACTATTATTTCCAAATTTTGAGTTGAAATGAAAACGAAGAATGCTAATAAATCCCAGTTCCATATGCAAGTGATTGTACCCAAGTGATCGAAAGAACAATTAAGCATCGACTTGAATCCTCAAAGGTTCCATATTCACTATCCCATATAGATTTGTCTTGAATAAAAATTTAATCCAACGCATTAAGATTGGTAAACATTCATTCTAGGATTATTATAAATCTTTTCTGAACTTGTGGGGATAATCTTATAGCCCAAGATCCATGTCTGCTCCACATATGATACAATGCAAAAGCTTAGAAAAGGAAGGAACAAAGTTGCGGCAGCTTTATAATAAAACCCCAGGCCCCTGCCTCAAGAATAACTGCCTTCCTCAGACCAAACCTGGTGGAGGAGACAATGGGTCACCACCTCACAGACAGTGGAATGTACCCTCGAGGGCACGTGTCTCCGGATCCGCAGAAGGCCCCTGCCTATAATATATAATATTCGGAATATATCTTCAAAACCTTTTGTTTTAGGTACATGGTATTTTTGTCCCGAATTTGTTGCTTAATGGACACTGAATCTTCTATCAATTCAAACTCACCCACTTCCAATTAAGTCACAGAGGTATTTATGCGGATGTTTATACAGAAAGAAGAAGAAGAAGAAGAATAGTGATTCTGTTATGATTAACTAGTTCCAAAATTAGAACAGTGTAACATTCTAAGGTTGCTTCAACTCATGCAACTAATTATTGAGTTCAATTGTGACACCACATCATTATCTTCAATTAGTAAATAGTAATACTATTATTCAGTTTAGAATGCGATGGTTCTTTTATATGATGCGTTACAACTTCTGATAAACATTTACAGATTTTCGTATCAGAAATAATCTTTTCTATTTATTATGTATTTCATTTGATTTTATTTTGTGTATCTTATTTATTTTTATACCTCATTTGTTATTATTATCGGATACCAAAAGCTATTCAGCGACACACAATCAATATCATATTATTTGCTTCTTTCTATTCTTTCAACTTCTCTTATATATTGAGGTGTATAAGAAGGTGGCTGGCTGCTATATTAGTAAAAGTTACGATGCCCTCAAAACCTGTTGAAATGAAGGTCGAGTCCTTACCTCCGGTCTTTCGCGACAAAAACACACCCGAAGAAAGCATTGTTCTTGATGAAACCTTGAAAGAGATAGAAGAAGATGATGACGTTGTTATACCTGTTATAGATCTTGAGAGTCCAAACCCAGAAAAGATTGGAGAAGCTTGCAAAGATTGGGGAATTTTTCGTTTGGTGAACCATGGAGTTCCATTAAATATTCTTACTCAGCTTCAAGATCATTCCAGAGACCTTTTCTCTCTGTCTTTTGAACGCAAACAATCGCTGTTCACTACTCCACTGTCCTACTTCTGGGGCACACCTGCTTTAACCCCGACCGGTACGGCCCTATCGAGAGTCCCTCGAAACATGAACTGGGTCGAAGGTCTTAACATTCCTCTTGGTCTACTCTCCGAGTTTGAAGCTGCTGATAATACAAAGCTTCATGCTTTCAGGTAACCGTTCACTTTGTTAGTATTATTATTATGTATTTATCTTCTGTTCTCTTTTTGATGATTGTTGTGGACCTTTTGAGATTGTCATATGTTTTCGAGTGGCCTACGATTGACGCAGAAGAGGTCGACGTACTTGATTATATATGGTCTGGAAAGGTCTGACTGTCACCATCACCATCACTGTGGATCTAATTTTTTTTAAAAAAATATACTGTGGATCTAATGCTTCAATAAGAACATAGTATTTAATTTCCCTAATATCAATTCACGGGTCCTTGCATTTAATTAATTTCCCCATGCACCAACACGTTTCCTAAACAATAAGTTTTAATGAAAAACACAAGCCATTTCCGCCCTTGCATCCATTATCTGCCTCTAGCACGCTCCACCACCACCCAACACAATAAAAATTTTAATTGAGAAAAAGAGGTTGTCTCTACCTTGCCAAGAATAGTTCTAGATACATTACTTTTTGTTCTGAAAAAAATTATGGGAAAGCAAGGATTTCTCATCCCATGCTCTTCTTTGTGAAACTAACGTCAACACAACTGTCCTATCTTGTGAGGTGCCTACAAACCAGTGAGAGGATTAGTCATTTGGTCCGCCGGTAAATACCCTGATCTAAGACAACAATAAAAAAAGTCCCAAATCCCTTTTTGTTTTCAAGAAAACAATGAGTAGCTAGCATCAAACACGTACGGCTCCAGTGATCTCCATTTAAGCTTGTCCTTGTCATTTTAGATTCTTAAGAAATAGGCAAGTCTCATTATGATCTGATCAATTAGGTATCTTTTACTACAGAAACTAGCTTCTTCCTGATATGTACGTTCGTTCAATCCTTACCATTTTGGCTTTCTAGGGTACTTAGAGATGAAGTTCAATTGTGAACCTGTTTCTATCTGGATTGGAAGTCTTTTAACATTACAATTTTCATCATGTGATCTCCATCCTAAAGAAAATCATGCCTACTGAATTTAGTTTTATCTTTATGTTGAACGACTAACCTATATAGTATTCTTGTTCTACTTTGTGAGTCAATCTCATCACAATTCTATTTCAACCAATAAATTTAGAGAAAATAAATTTTATTCAATTGTATGTTTATATATAAACAAAGCTTTCCATCTTTTGAATTAAGAGGTAAATAATTAAGCCATTAAGAGAAGTAAGAATTTGAAGTTTTAAATCACGATCAGTATACTTGTTAAGTATATATCCTCATATCTAGGATAGTGTCACAAGATCATAAATATAGCTAAAGTTTCTAGAAAATCACGAATATCGAAAGCAAATAACTTGAGATGTTTTTGTTTGACTTTGAGGCAACAAATAAGAGAAACTATGCTTAGTTGCTGTTGTCTACATCTCCACGTAAATATCGCAACAGATTAGAACTACGTTTAGCACTGCTGTCAGCACATAAAAATATCGAATTTTGAAGTCATTACCAAAACCATATAATTACATGTTTTCTCTTTGTGGTTTTTTCGAAAAAACACTTTTGTGTGCTTTATAGTTTGCTTTGACGGCTCTTTCTGAACAAGGTTTTTAAATCATTCGTGGTATGATTAGTCGACACGAAGATACTGCAGAGATAGACATTGTGTTTCCTGTCAATTGCCGTCACTTCTTCGCGTGCTGTTTCCTTATTTTGTCAGTCCGATTCCCTTCTTTTGATGGGACGTCTTCCTAACAAAGTTACACGTACCGCTTTTTTTCCTTTGACTAACTGAAAGTCATTGCGGGATTAATGTGTCATACTCTCAGCACTGGTGAATCGTGATATATATCATATTCTGTTTCCGTACCAGAGATTTAATTGAAGAATATGGTAGGCATCTGGCTAAACTTGCCTCAACAGTATTTGAAGTGATGGCTAAAAACCTCAATCTGAATCCAGAACACTCCAAGTCTTATCTATCCGAATCCACGGGGTTCGTACGAGTTTACAGGTATCCTCAGTGTTCCATGGCTAGTGAGTCATGGGGTATGGATGTGCACACAGACAGCTCAGTGATTTCCATATTGTTCCAAGACCAAGTTGGTGGACTTGAACTTCTCAAAGACGATAAATGGCTCAAAGTAAAACCAATTCCCCACACACTGATTCTGAACCTTGGAGACATGATGCAGGTCTCTCCTTATCTATTATATAATGTACCTGTCAATTTTCTTTTTATATATAAATTTCTGATAAACAATATCTTTCTGTAAATTCCATTTTTTGAGCTTAAACTACTTTGAAATGCATTAGGCAATAAGCAATGACGAATACAAGAGTGTGAAGCACAGAGTCAAATTGAACAAATGGGACGAACGACTCTCTATATGCTACTTTGTATTCCCAGCAGAAGGGCGAGTGATTCAAAGCTCCAAGTACAAGCCTTTCACTTACAGCGATTTCCAAGCACAAGTCCAGCAGGATATAATGGCTCTGGGTTATAAGGTCGGGCTTGAGAAGTTTAGGGTCAATGAGACCGGCTAGTAATTCCTATGCAAGGCCTGCAAGTTGTGATCACAAATGGCAGGATCTTTTTTATTTCCGTTTCGTATCAGTTGATATCATCTCTCTTTTTTCTTCCTTTTATGATACATTATGTTCAAAATATTCTTAACTTTGCCAAGAACTTTTTTTATGGTATAACTTCTAGCGCAGAAAGAAACAAAATTTTCTTGTGATTTAAATAATTTGATATTTTTATAATTTAAACTTTTTTAAAATAAACTTCCATTATTATCTTTAATTAAAAAATGTTAAGTATATGTAAACTTTTTTATTTTTTTATTAAAAATATCATCTTATTTACCATATTATTTTTATTTAAACGAAAATTACTCAATTCATTTCAACTTAATTTATTTGACTCAATGATAAATTAAAGTATTCACTAACAAAAATATTAACACGACTCATAACATTTATTTGAGTTTTCTTTAGAAAGATTTGCATAACTTCAAAGTATTGAGTTGAGAAATGATGAGATTCATTGCTTGAAATTGATGGGTTAATGTTTTGAATTTAAACTTGACGGATTATTTAACTAAAAATCATGATTATAATTTAAAAATTAATGAAAATACACTTGTTAATTTTTTATTTAAATTATCAACATATCAAGACATGAATTTTAGTAATTTATATTTTCTTAGTAAGATATTTGTTGTTAACAATTGAAAAAATTAGAGGTGGCGGCTTTAGGGGTTTCTTATTTATTTTCTTCCATGTTTAGCCTGACTGGCACCTAGAAGATTATGTTGGAGTGCCATGAAACTAAGAACAAGATGACACTTGGAGGTAAAATGTTATCTTGACTATCATATGGAAAATTCTTTCATGACTCTCAATAGTCCAGAAGTCATATGTTATGATTGCTTATCATTAATGAAAGATGCCATATAAGCTTATATCTTTTGCATTGAAAAACTTTTCAAAGGATGTGAGGGCTTTATGGGCTCAACAAGGTGGAGAATAACAATATAAGAGGTAAGTTAACACTAGCGAAAGTAGAGACGATGTTCATTGAAACTAAACTTATTGTATATAGATCAGATCCTAATGCAGAACACCAGAATGATCACTTTATAAAGAGGAAAGATCAATTGGTTAAGAAGCTGGATATAGAAAGGGTGGAACACCACAACATCATTCCAGAAAGGGTGGAACATTATAAAGACCTTTTAGATCACACTATAAATGCTAAGAAACAAAAGAACCAAACCTACATTGAAGGCCCCAAGTTGAAGAAAATGACATTAGATAACAAGAAACCAGCCAAGAATTTGATGGTTTGGGTGCGTTATATATTACACATTATGTCAAAGCAACTTGCTGAGACAAATTAGTCCCATTTCTAGTACGATAATTGAGCAATGTTACCCCTTTTTTGTTTTTTGGGTGCATAACTTCACATAACCCTTTTTGTCCAAGACTTGTATCTTTTTTTAATCTTTTAGCCTTTTTCTTGAATGAGATATAAGAAGAAGGGCATAGAGGAAGGTTAATATAGGCAATCCATGTAATTGCATATATGTTTGGTGTTATGTATTGGCTCAGCCGGGTTTCGTGGAGGCTGGGCGTTGCTACTGGGATCCATGGAGTCGATAGGTTTTGACCTGAAGATGCTATGCTTGTTGGGCCTGAGATTGTGCTTGGCACGGCCGACCCAACCATAATATGATTGGGCCTAGCGTGACCGACCCAACCATAAGCCCCCTACTCCTCGAGCCTGATCACGGAGAAGGGTCGATGGAGTACATAAGGAGGGTGTGGCTCGTCTGTACGATGATTCGTGATAAAGCTGGGCAGTCGGAAATCAACGCCCCATGCGTAGCAGCTACTGCTAGGACAGAAGACCGATCGGTTGACATGTATTAGGGCGGGACGATCAATCGGCTCGCACTATGACGGGATATCGATCTTTTCGCGATGTGTCTGAATGATCGGTCGAGTATCGATGTTGAGTCCCGATGCTAGGTGTAATTATTACTTGACGATACGTATCTTTTTGGGGCCGTTCAAAATTTGAAACGATGTGTCGTGCTAATTGATGCGCAGCTGTCATACGCTGTCGTACTCGGGCAGGCATGTCTTTTCGGCTACTACGCCACTGCGATACTTGAAGAAACCCCCAAACGATGCATCTGTCTAATCGACGCGCAGCTGTCATGCGCTGTCGTACGCTGACAGGCGTGGCCTTGCGGTTGCTGCGGCGCTGCGGGACTTGAAGAAACCTAATTTACCCCAGCTCAAATTTTGCCACGTGTCTAGGTGAGGCTCGAATCTCGTCATGCGTTTAATGTCGATTGATACTCCCATTCGGCTGATTATTGCTATAAGTGGCAGAGTCGGTGAACTACAAATTTTTGCCGCTCACATCTGATTTCGAACCTCTATTCCTCTACCCTTTCATCCTTTTATTTGTCAGACACCGAGGTTCTCTTACTGCCGCCGCCCGTATTTTAAAGTTCAGTCAGTAAACTAGGTACGTCCCTTTTCTTTTTCGAGAAATTTTTCTGTCTGTCCGTAACTATGTCGTCAACCAGTTCCAGAGGTAGGGTTAGTTCTGGGGACGAAACTGTCGGGAGGACCAAAATAGCGGCGGAAATACTGGTGGTACCGGAGGTAAGGGAGGTTGAGGAAATCATGGCGAGTGACCGGAGGGGCGGGCAGGTTGTTGAGGCGCCGTCGCGCGACCCATCGATGATGACTGAGAGGGAATTAAACCGATCAGTCATCAAGAATAACATCCCGACACCGTGGGGACCCAGGCTAGCTTTCGAGAGGGAACGGATCCATAGCAATCTGGGAGGCTACTTCGCTATGTCGGACAGCTTTTTTGCGGTCGGCGGTATGAGGCTTCCATATGCCCCGATCATTGATGAAGTATGCAGCGCCTACCAGTTGAGGCCGAGCCAAATTCCTCCGAATGGCTGGAGGTTTATTAACGACCTGGCCTTGCTGTTCCATCAATTCGAGCGTCTTCCTTCGATCGAAATCTTGCGCCACTTTTTAAGAATGAACCAGAGTTCAGGTGCCAGAGCTAGGGTTCCTCATCTTCAATATAGGGATGCACGCTATCGCCCGGCTAGAACAGCCTTAAAAGTCCAATCTTAGAGGATGAAGTACTTTTTTGTGAGACCTCCAGGATCTGTTTTTGAATCTAGACCGTGGAGATACCCCCTAACCGAGCGGTGGAACGACCTCTCGAGTTTGGTCTTAAGTAGAGAGGAATGGGAGGTGGTCGATCGCATTAAGGCGCTCGGTCGATACGACTTCGATTGCCTTATTAGGGGATATCGCGGGGGGGGGGCGTCGGTCGACTCCTTCTTGATCGATCCCCCGCCCCAAATTAGCGGGCTAGGAGAAGAAAACGCCCCTCCTGGTTGACTCCCTGTAATTCAAGTTTCTGCTAAACTTAGTATTGGTTTCAGTTTCTAACCTAATTCTTGCATTTGAGCAGCTATGGCTAGGATCGGTGATTTTACCGGGGCCTCGAGCTCCACTAGAGGTCGGCGCAAAGCCGCTAAGCCCTCAGGGACAAAAGAACAAGGCAAGAAGAGGGAGGCCAGCGCGAATGTCGCTCAACCTGCTGCTCCCGAGTAGGATGTTGCTCAGCCCGTTGTTCCCGAGCAGGGTGTTGCTCAGCCCGCTGTTCTCGAGCCGTCCGCAACGCTCGTTTTAGTGGTCATCCCTGAACAGCCAGCGATGATGATCCGGTCGACGGGTGAGGGACTAGTGGCCATAGAGGAGGAAGGAGAAGAGGAGGGGGAAGAAGAGGGGGAGCCGCTTCTTAAGAGGAGGAGAACTGTTCAGGTTATCGACCGACCATCCGGCCCCTCGGATAAAGGCAAGGGGAAGGAAAAGGAAAGGGAGAGAGGCAAAAGGAAAGAACGGGCGACTGGCACTGGGGAATGGGCGTCCACTATCCGCCTGGACGAAACTGCGTCGATTGCGGACTTAGCTGTGGCTCTTTATATTACCGAAGAGGCCATTCCCTCCACGACCGAGAAACTTGCAAATTCGTTAGATGATGAAGAGCTGTCGGCCCGTCTCGTCCGTAGCTGTGTAAGGGATCTGACCTATGCCTTTGCAATGCGCAAACATGTCGAGCGGCTGGGCTCGACTTCCTCAGCACTAGATCGGGAGGCGATAGACCTTCGCGAGTAGGTCCGTGTTTTGAGGGCTAAACTTTCAGAGGCCAAGGAAGAGAAGGACGTCCTACAGGCTCAACTCGCTTCCTTGGAGGAGGAGAAGAAATTTTGGGAGGAGGACCGAGGCCTTTTGAAGGCTCAGCTCGCTTCGGGGGAGGAGGAGAAAAGCCGGGTAGCCATGGCGAGGGACTAGCTGGAGAAAAGATGTCGCGCGCTGCAGCTCGATAACAAGCGTCAGAGGGGTGAGGTGCTCGCTGCCAATTCCAGGGCAAGAACGGCAGAGGAGCTCCAATCCAAATTCCTTCAGGATTGCCACGAGGCGGTGGAGGCCAGGATAAGAGCTGAAAATAAGCTGAAAAGGGTGCAAAGCTCGATCAAAGGGGAAAGAATCGCTGCGATCAAGCGATGGAAAGATCGGCATCTGCAAGGGGAGTGCCATGAGTACGCTTGCGACTTGGCTCTTTCCATCCTGAAGAGTTGCCACAGCGTTTGCGTTCTAGATGGATCGGATCAGCCTTCCTTCGAGGACTACGCTGAACCGATGATTCCCCCCGGTCTCGACCTTTCGTTGGAAGAAATGCGGGGGATAGTCGAGGGAGAGAGAGAGGTGGTTCCAGATGAAGAGCTGGACCTTAGTTCGGATGAGGAGGAAGAGCAGTTTTATGGGAGCGCCTCTCCACTCGCTTCTCCTCACCCCGTTCCCGTTGTGTCGACCTCCGAGGCTACTTCTCTTGAGCCAGTTGTTGGCTCTTCCCCTCCTACCGAGGGATGATTTTTTTGTTCGTCTTCTTTCGAAACTCATCTGGTCGGGTTTGTGGCCAGAAAAAGGCAGAGAAAAAAAAGACCTTATTGTCATCCTTCACTACCTTGTTCATTTTGTACGTTACACCCTTTAGCTTTGTATGGAAAATAGCCTTTTCGAATTGCGTGTAACGGGTTAGCGTGTTTGCTATATATCGACGGGTCATTAAGTCTAAGGCCGAGTGATCCGAGAATGTATCCGCAGAATCGCCTGGTTCCAACATCTCGTGTTGGCAACCTGGCCGAATGTAGTCGAGGCCGAGCGATCTGGGA
>JAOSBP010000204.1:13621747-13634357 GCA_027563825.1 Erythroxylum mucronatum
AATCTGCTCAAAGAAACTATCCGCTCGGTCAATATCTGAACATCTTTCAAGCATCGCGGAGAGGGCATCTGGATGATGGCCTCGATCTTTTCGGGGTTCGCTTCAATCCCCCGTTGAGTGATCATGAATCCCAAGAATTTGTCGGATGCCAAACCAAAGACGCATTTCTCCGGGTTCAGCTTCATCTGAAATTTGTTGAGGGTTTGGAAGACTTCTTGGATATTTTCTACATGTTTAGCAACTGTCTTGCTCTTTACTACCATGTCATCCACATAGGCCTCGACTTAAAAACTTCCATAACGAGCCGCTGGTACGTAGCCCTCGCATTTTTCAAACCGAATGGCATCACCCGGTAATAATACATGCCCTGGTCAGTTATGAAAGCTATTTTTTCTTCGTCTTCGAGGCTCATTTTTATCTGATGATAACCAGAGAAGGCATCCAAGAAGCTGAGGAGCTCGTGTCCTGATGTGGAGTCGACCAGCTGATCGATTTTAGGTAGGGAAACTATCCTTCGGGCATGCTTTATTTAAGTCAGTGAAAACGATGCACATCCTCCACTTGTTTTTTTTCTTCTTTACGAGTACCACGTTTGCCAGCCACTCAGGGTACTTAACTTCTCGAACGAACCTAGCATCAAGCAGTTTTTTTATCTCTTTTTCGATCACCTCCTGTCTCTCCTTGCTCTGCCACCGCTTCTTTTGTCTAACTGGCGTACAACCTATTCGAATACCGAAAGCATGTGAGGCTATTGATCGAGAAATTTCAGGCATATCGCTCAGTGCCCAGGCGAAGATCGATCAGTGTTTTATCAAGCAATCAGTGATTTCTTTAACCAGGTCCTTGTCAAGCTCAGATCTTACATCAAAAGAACTCGTCAAGACGATCGCTCCATCAAGTGTCCTTGTTTCTGCCAAGTAGCACTCCCTAGCGATTCTTTGTTGACCCCTAACTCTGTCGATGCCATGGGAAGTGGGGAACTTCATTGCTTGGTAGTAGGTCGAGACAACGGCTCTGAGGGCGTTCTGAGTGGCCCTTCCAATTATTGCGTTATAAGCTCCTCCAAATTTCACTACCAAGAATTCGACGTCCCTCTCTATCTAACATGGCTTTTGTCTGAATTTTACTTTCAAAAAGACTCGGGCGAACAGGTAAGCTGATGCTCCAGTTACCCCTTTGATGGGTCCTTCTATGTGCAGTAGTCGATCCTTCGGTATCTCCATTTGTTTGAAGGCATCGAAATATAATAGGTCAACTGAGCTACCTATATCGATCATCACCCGTTTCACCTCGTTGCCATCCATGTTCAGATTGACTACTAGCGCGTCATCATGAGGATAGCTAACACCTTCCAAATCGAACTCGTCAAATGATATTATCCCATCGTTCTGTTTCTTTTTCTTAGCTGACAAGTCTTCACCGACCTGCCTGGCATATCTCTTCCTCCCCTTAGCGGTCGATCCTCCTGCAGCATTACCCCCAAAGATCATGTTGATGACCCTAATCGGTCGGTCATCCTGCTGTTCGGCAGTTCTATCGCCTCTCGCTCCAGACCGTGTCCTCGTGTTACGTCGGTCGTCCATATGCCTGTTCTGTTTCCCCTCATTTTGTCTGTCATTTTGTATCCAAGGCCTTTGCTAGTTGTCGAACTGATCGGTTCTATTTTCACGTTCTCGATCGGTATTTCTTTCGTGTCTCAAAAATCTGCGCAGCCTACCCCTTTGGATAAGGAATTCGATTTCTTGCTTCAAGCTCCTGCAATCCTCCGTGTCATGACCGATATCTTTATGGAAGCGGCAATATAAACCAGGGTTCCTCTTATTGAGGGGAGTTGTCAGCCTATTGGGCTCTCGGAGGGGTTCCCCATCTGCCCGCATGGCTGCCAACACTTCCGCATATCGCGTGTTAAGCAGGGTGAAGAAGTCTCGTCTTCGTCCCCATTGGCCGGTCTGCTGATCGGTCGGCCTTCTCCAGCCGGATTGATCCTTCCGGCGCTTCTGTGTATCATCTGTTCTACCACTCGGCTCATGGTCGTCTGCTCTACGTTTGGTGTTTTTCAACACTTCCTCGAGTTGGATATACTTGTCCGCCCAATTTCTTATCTCTTGAATAGACTGTGGCTGATCGAGGGCCAATGATTTTTTGAACTCCTCATCCCTCGTGTTGCTCATAAGGGTGGACAGCATGGACGAGCAGATGAGGTCGGGTACTTCAATAGCTTCATTGTTAAATCGAGTGATGAACTCCCGTAAACTCTCATTCTTTCCCTGAGTCAATTGCATCACCTCTAAGGCAGTCTTCTGTGGTCGTTTACTTGTAGCAAACTGGTTGAGGAACAACACCTTAAAGTCCTCAAAGCAAGTGATGCAACCCGGGGGTAGACTATTGAACCATCGTCGAGCTCCTTCTTAAAAAGTGGTACAGAACGCCTTACATTGAATAGTATCAGGGACACAATGTAGGTTCATCATTGACTGGAAGTGCTGCAGATAATCGAGGGGATCAGTCTTTCCAATATACTTTTCAGGCGTCGAGATTTTGGTACCGACTGCAGGGAGGCCATCCAGGATCTCCGGAATGAAAGGAGAGCTATACTGTGTGGATGTTCGGCCCGAGCGGGAACTCATGGCCAGATTGACTTGGTCGTCCACGATTTTTTCTAGTGCTTCAGCGGAGCGGTGGTCAGCCACCATACCGGTCTGCCGAGCCGGGGTCTGCTGTTGTTCCAGTTGAGACTGCAGGATTTAGCGAATCAATAGATCAGCCACTTCTTCAATTTGTCTTCAGGTGAGGGAGGTTTGTTGCTATACAGGGGGATCCATACCTAGGGGGTGCTGGGTGTTGGAATGCGAATTAGTTTCAGCATTATCTTCCAGAGCTACACTCTGTTCTTCTTGGTCCTGGTGTTGAGGCAGTGGTTGGTCATTCGGGTGTGAAGATTGAGTGCGGGAAGCATGATGTGGCATTGGGAAGGTGACGGGTAATTGCACACCCATCTGTTGTAGTGCAAGTGCCGTGACGGCGGCTATATCAAGGTTGGTTGCTGCCGCCTGGCTGACCTGTGTGTTTCTAGACATGATGCCCTGATGCCGGGCCCCACGGTGGGCACCATCTGGTTCAGCCGGGTTCCGTGGAGGCTGGGCGTTGCTACTGGGATCCATGGAGTCGATAGGTTTTGACCTGAAGATGCCTGCAAAATAACAACGGCGCACTGGGGGTTGATCGCCGGCAGACCCCTCTGATGCTTAAGTCAGTCTCTTTGGTGAAAGGTTATGAACGCCAAAAGCAGAGAGAAGTAGGGTATTATTATTGTACCTGTGTTACGGTGAAATAGTACCTCATATGGGGAACGCTGACCAGGTTTTAGTCTTTACGTATGCATGGGAGGTTATCATCTGCGAATGGGCCATTGATGCTTGTTGGGCCTGAGATTGTGCTTGGCACGGCCGACCCAACCATAATATGATTGGGCCTAGCGTGACCGACCCAACCATGTATAAATAACCAAAGTACGTAGCAGACGACAGAGAAGAGAGAAGAGAATGACATCGAAGATCTAGTATTAGTAAATAAAGAGGAAGCATACCATATCTGCAGATGTTATAACAACCAAGCGATAAATGGGACACACGTCGTCACCTAGAGACAACTTGTATTGTTTATTAGTCGTTGTAATGAAGATATTACGAAATAAAAATTCAATAATGAATTAATTATCCTTCTTCTTCTTATTCCCTCTAAAACTCTAACGTCTAGGAAAGAATTAGCCCACTCAATAGCGAGCGAACTTTGTGAGCTAAAATACCTTAATAGTTGGTATCAGAGCAAATGATCCTTAGTAGTAGTTAAATGGTAGAAAACATAAGAGGATCGGAGGTACGTCACTTAGAAGAACGAATGAAGAATCTATTGGAAACACAAATGAGAAATGAAAAGCATATCAATGACATCAAGTCAATGTTCCAGCAACTCATACAAAAGATGGGAAAAGAAGACATATAAGTCATAATGAGAAAACCAGGAGATAACGGAAACTACACAGTGCCTACTAGGTTAAGCAAAATTGACTTCCTTACATTTGATGGTGCAGGGGTGAAGGGTTGGATCTCTCAATGCTAACAATTTTTCACAATCGACCACACACCAAAAGAACTAAAAATGAAGGTAGCATTCTTACACATGGAAGGTGTAGCGTTGGAATGGTACCAATTAATGATAAGAAATAGAATTGAAGGAGAAATGCTGACATGAGAAGAATTTTTAACCATTTTGAGATAGAGGTTTGATGAAGATATATTTGAAGACCCAATTGGTGATTTGAAGGAGATGAAGCGAGAAGGTCCAGTATTAAAATATTGTGCTTAGTTAGATAGATATTTAAACTAATTGTCATTGTCAGAAGTCTATATGGTAGGGTTCTTCATGAAGGGCTCAAACCAGAGTTAGAACTCACTATTAAGATGAAGGATCCCTAATCACTCTAACAAGCTTACACACTCACCAGGAAATAAGAAGTGATAGTAGTAGCCAACGTTCCTGTATACTTTGGAAGAGGAGTGAAGCCATTGGGGTAAACAGAAGGAGGGGCACCAGTCACATACAAAAGGTAGGGTTACTTCCTACACCAAGAAACCAAGACGACACTAATAAACCCAATTACAACAAGAATTTAAGGGGAATGAAAGCAGTGAGCAGCAAAGAATTCGACGAGAAGAGAGAAAGGGGATTATGCTTTTGGTGTGATGAGAAGTACACTTTGCGGTATAAATGCAAGAAAAGATAGCTCCATTTGTACATGGTGGAAGATGAAGAAACAGTCAAAAGGGAACAAGCAAACAAAGGTAGGAGGAAGGAGCACTATTTAGTCCCAACGTATATTTAGAAGTGATGTGGGGTCTAAAAGACTGAGATGAGTATAAGCATATGAGACTTATGGGAAGCCACCAAATGAAACCTTTGTATATCCTCATCGATAGCAAAAGTACTCACAACTTCTTAAATGAAAAATTGATTAGGAAAGTAAATGTTGAAGTAATAGAAATACCATCCCTGAATATTACAATGGGAGGGGCTTAAAACTGAGTTGCAGATAAATATACAGGGATGATTTCATTTGGAAGATGCAAGGGCTACAATTCACCACCTATGTGCTAATCATTAAGTTAGGAGTAAGTGATATGGTCCTAAGAGTTCAGTGTTTGGTAACCCTCGACTACATGCTGTGCAATTTCAAACCGCGCAACATGGAGTTCTAGTGGAAGGGTAGAACTGTGAGGCTAATTGGCAATCCATAAGAAAGGTTAAAGAGATCTTAGGTAAAGGATTCAATAAACTAATGGAAAATTCAAGTCAGAGAACACTATTTATGGTATTTTTATCATATCTAGTTGAGTTCCAGATGCAACAACTTACGTTGGAAGATAAATCTAATACCAGAGAGGAATTAGAAAACTTGCTAGCTAATTTTGGTGAAGTATTTAAGGAAGCTAAACAATTGCTATAAAAAAGAACCCATGATAATAGCATCCCACTTAAACTGGGGGTAGAAACCATAAACATACAGCCTTACATAAACTTGGGAGAAAAAAAAGATGCTATTAAGAGATCAGTGAAAGAATTAATGGAAGAAGGTGTCATCAGGAAGAGTGTTAGCCTATATGCTTTACCAGTGATTCTTTCTAAGAAAAAAGACAACATATGGAGGATATGTATAGACTATAGGGAGCTAAATAAATACATTATTAAAAACAAATTCCGCATCCCATTGATTGAAGAATTATTGGAAGAATTAAGAGGGTCTAATTGGTACTCCAAATTAGATTTAACATTTGGGTATTACCATAATAGAATAAAGGAGGAAGACATAAGAAAAACAACATTCATAATGTATGAGGGACAATTTAAACTTTTAGTGATCCTTTTGTGCTTATAAATGCACCCTCTACCTTCTAAAGTCTTATAAATAAAATCTTCAAACCCTATTTGTGAAAATTTCTGTTAGTTTTCTTTGATGTTCTCATTTACAGCCACTTTCAGTAACATTTAAAACATTTACAACAGATTTTACATGTATTACAACAGCAATAATTATTTATGAAGGGACACAAATATATTTTTAGAGCAAGACAAGTTGATTGTCTAGGGCATTCTATATTCGAGAAAGGAGTATCCGCTAACGTCCAAAAGATAAACACTATTCAGAGTTGGCCACCACCTTAAACGTTAAAGAAGCTTCGAGGATTTTTAGGGCTGACAGGATATTACAGACGTTTCATAAAGCATTACGAGGTTATTGCCAGGCCTCTCAATGCATTACTAAAGAAATAAATGGCACGAAGATGGGAATGGAAGGAGGAGCAACAATAAGAATTCAAACGACTTAAAAGGACATTGATGGCAACTCCAGTCTTAGTGTTACTAAATTTTTCACCCCCCTTTACAATAGAATAAAACAAATGCGAGAAGGAAATTGGAGCTATGCTTCAATAAGATGGTCATCTTAAGCAATGCATTGGTGCCAAAACACCAAGGACTCTTAATCTATGAAAAAGAATTCTTAGCTATTATTAAAGTTATGAAGCAGTGATGTCACTACTTAAATGGGAGATTTTTTAGAGTATAGACGGATCATAGGAGCTTGAAATACTTACTGGAGCAAAGGATCTCCAAACCATTTCAGCATAATTAGCTATCTAAACTGATAGGGTATGATTTTAAGTGGCATGGAAGAGCAGGAAGGAGAACATTGCACCAAATTCCTTATCCAAATTTTCAAGTCTAAAACTGTTGACAATGACCATATCCCACATTCAGACAACTTTAATGGAAGAGATTAGAGAAGAATGGCTAGCTTAAAATTAAATGAAATTATTTAAAGTGTGGAATAATGTATTCTTAATTTAACTTTATTTCCAAACATAAATTAAAAATTTTAAAATTCAAAATCAATTCCAAATTTAAATCAATTATTTTTAATATAATTAAGATTAATAATTAGATTAGTTATAAATCTAAATTTATCGTTTCCTAAAATTAAAAATAATTATATTTTAAATAGATTGGAATTAATTAAGTAGACTACTTTAGGAATAAGAAAAATGTTTTCTTAGTTAATTAGGAAAGGTGTTTCAAATAAAATTAAATTTATTACCTAAGAATTATTACTCTATTTATTTAAAATTATTCCTTTTTTAATTTAAATAATGAGTTTCTTAATTTATTAGAAACATATTTTCTTGATTAAAATTTGAAAAATATTTTCAATTGTTAATTAAGAAAATTGAGCTTTGCAATTATTAAGGACTAATTTTCTAATTAATTGAGAAACTAATCTTTAAATAAAAAATTAAAGGAATTTCTTAATTAAATTTAAAATATTTAATTTAATTTTAAGTTTGGTTTCCTTTAATATTTAGAAAATATTTTTCTAATTAGGGAAAAGTTGTTTCCAATTAGATTGGAAAGTGATTTTCTAAATTATATTAGAATATTTTGTTAAATTGGAAGGAGTTTTTCTGAATTATAATAACTAAGAAGTATAATTAATTAAAATTTGTTTTCAATTAATTTTATGAGTCAAGATAATTGAAAATAGTTTCCAATTAAATTTTAAAAAATATTTTCAAATTAAGTTAAATTTCTATTTGAAATAGGAATTTAATTCATTTAGAAATTAATAAGCTTAGTACAATTTAATTATCTAAAGAGTTAGAAATATTATTTTAGATTACGAAGATTAAATAATTAGAATCAAATAATGCTTAATGTTCATACATACAATTTGATTATATTTGTATAGTAAGTTACATGTTTTTATATATATATATATATAATATAATGTTTGGTATATTGTATGCATATATTGGATTACGTGTTTAAATATATGACATTTTATATGTAATATGCATTTGACGAGACTATTTGCAATTAAATCACTCATTAAAATATTAAGTACATATTTCCTTCCATTATTTAAGACAAAATCATAATTTATTTTTATTGAAAAATTAAATTAAATTTCATTGTACCAAAGATCCAAAGGGGTTCTAAGAAACTAAAGGGCCAAAAGACAGATCCCTTACTCACTACTTTACTAACGAATACAACTATGAAACTAGTGCTTGAGCCTTGAAGCTTAACATGTAAAAGGTGAATGTCAATTTTCTTAATTTTTAGCTGTCCTAATAGATAAGATTAGTAGCACACTTGCATAACACTTGAGGACGAAAGGACTTGCATTAATCTCCATCAACTGGCGATGTTTTGACTATAGTTTTGTATCTTTTATGCCAAAAGTTGTTCTTTCAACTAGCTCATTGGTCTTGGATTATTGCTAAATGATATGCGAGTTCCTTTCTTTCCATAAACAGTGAATGATATTAACTAAACATATCTTACAAATATATGGTCTCAAATGCCAAAATGAGCAAGATGATAGGACTAGGCCATTATCTCAGTGCAACTGGGGGGAGGGAGTGAAAAGTTACCAATTTGCAACACACCATTCCAAATGAAATAAAAATTAAGAGCATTGAAAAAATAGGCCCTCTATAGTTTCTTCCTCTAGTCTGAACAAATGATTGAAATGTTTAAGAAACTTATGATCCTATTTATAGTAGGGAGTTTCCTTTGCCATAAAGGAATAGAAGCTCTAGTACTGAGTTACTTAAACTAGACCAGATTTCTCTATAGGATAGAAGTAAGATGATGTTTGAGGATATCTCTATGCTTATTGGAAGAGAACATTCCATTAAAGGAGTCTTTCCATCTGCTAGTGTAGTGTCCCTCCCTATTGTCTGGATTCAGAGTGACATTTGAAAGAAATTCAATAATAGGAGATATGAAAATTGAACCAAACACTTCAGTTCTGTTGCTAAATACTTCCTTTATAGTAAGTATTGTTTAATGGAGAGGAGTTGGATCGTTAATGTCCTTAAGAGGAGCAATATTAGGATAAGAAATAAACATATTCTTAATTTTTAATTTCGTTACATTAAACAAATATGTCAACGCTAGGGCAAATATATCGCATTGATGGAGAGACAGAAACTGCAGCTCTTTAGCGTGCGCTGTGGCACGCAGGATCAGAACCCACCCTACGTTAAAAATATACTTGGGGGATAAGTTTAGTTTAATGCGTACTAGGATTCATATAGTCAAGAGAGTCACTGACAGCAACACTTCTTCACTTCTTTTCTCCGTCTTTTGACTCCAACGTACCGGTTTTGCTTAAACCCTCTCTAAAACCAATCAAACGTGAAATCTTTCAAACACATTGTTATTGGGTATCTCTTCAATGGCGCTAAGCCTAGAGGGACAAGGCTCTTCCAAGAAAAGAAGGCGCAAATCCATCAGAAGATCCCTCTCCGTTGGCGATAAAGTTGAGGTATTGACGTTACTTTGGAATTTTATCTTTCGATATACGTGTTATTGATGGGTTTTTGAATGTTGGTTTTAATTTGTTGATGTTCATATTTTATCTGAGCTACATTCGGTCTTTCGCTCTCCTATCTGCTTGTTTTGTTTGGCATTCATGCAAAGACCAACAATATAATCACCATGCAAATTTGCCTTTTCTATTTAGGATTCCTTTTTTTTTTTTGGGTACTCGTTTCTTTTGTGGTATCTTGATTTATTATGTCATCTTTTGGAATCATTCCGTGTAAATATTGTTTGATTGTTCTCAGTTTTGTGTGTTGTCAATTTTGAAGGTAAGGAGTGTGGAAGAAGGATTTCATGGGTCATGGCATGCAGGAACCATCACTGCATGTAGAAAACAAAACTGGAATGTGAAATATTTTGTCCAGTACGATAATCTATTAGCTGATGATGGGTCTAAACATCTTGAGGAAAGCTTATCTGTTTTCCTTCTTTGGAATGATATAAACGTTAATGGTGAAAATGGATGCAATTACAGAGGCCGAATCAGGCCATTTCCACCCCGGCTTGAGTTTAGTAAATATAACTTTGCATATGGGATGTGTGTGGATGCGAATTATAAGGATGGATGGTGGGAAGGTGTGATTTTTGACCATGAAGAAGGGTCAGAGGAGAGGAAGATTCTTTTTCCTGACCTTGGTGATGAACTGATTATTCATGTTAGTGCATTAAGGATTACTCAGGATTGGAATGAGATTGAATATACCTGGAAGCCTCGTGGGATGTGGTTGTTTCTGGAGTTGATTGAGAAATATGAGAGAAGATGTTATATTTCAGTTTCTGTGAAGCAACTTTGGTTTGATTTGAGAGACAGAAAGGGTTTCCAGAAGCTTGGAGATTGGACTTCCTCTTTAAAAGTTTTATGGGAGGAGCTGTTATTGGATACGCTCAATGATAACCTTCTAATTGTGCTTAATAATCTTTCCCAGGTAATAGACCTTCCTAGAAGTATGCAGCAGCTGAAGATTGTTAAACCTGTTACTGATCCTAACTTGTATACTGAAACAGAGTCCCTAGAGACTTGTGTCTTAGTACCATCCAAAAATACACCAGAAAGTAAAATGGTTTTGAAAGCAAATGGCTTAACTGATCAATCTATTCAACAGGAACTTAATGCAGAGCCAGTTACGTCTCTTTTGCCCAGTGATATATCAAATTCAGAACTGCAGTTTGAAACAATGTATGTGCAGCCTCAGTCTTTCGATCTCTTACCTTTAAATCTGGATGGAGGTTCTGTTGTAAATTCCATGACCAATGATGAAGGGATATCTGGTTCTGATTGCAATAACTTGAGAAGGAGGTACTCAAGTCCTAGCAGCAGTGAAATTCCTTGGTTGCCTGCTGGCCCTGACTTAGCCCCTGGTGCAGAGTTTTGCCCTGAGGCAGTTGTCAAGTACAGACAACGAAGTAAAACAATATGCAGGGAGTCCTTAAAGATAGATGTAAGAAAGCATCTTTTATATCAGAAGTGGAAAATTAGTTACCATAGGGATAAAAGTAGTATCAGACTACGCTATACCTCACCTGATAGGAAGCATTACTATTCTCTTCGTCAGGTATGTCTTACTTTGATAAAATGTGATGAGGAGAGATTAAGAAGCAAAAATGGAAAAGGTGCCATTAGACACATGAAATCACGAGCAAGAAAGGATGTCTTTGCGGTGGGATGGGAATTCTGTAAGGCAAAACGTAATAGGAGGCCTGAATTGCGCTATGTTTCTCCAAGAGGACAGTGCTATAATTCACTACGAGTTGCCTGCAAAGACGCAATTGACCAAAAAGCTTTTGAGGATATGACTTCTTGCAGCATGCCTAAGGAAGATTTAGCTATTCGAAGACAATCTTCTCCACCTAGTAAAATAGATATCCAAATGTCAAAGGATTTGTGTCTAGAGTGTTCTTTTGCATTACCATTAACAAAATCTACAGAACTGCACAAAAGTAGAGCTGAGAGAATTGTCAAGGTTGGAAAGAAAAGGAAGGGATCTAGCTTATTTGAATCCGAAACCAGTTCCCATTTGCAAAACGGCAGGATTCAAGAGCTGGAAAGGGGAAGAAGAAGAAGTAGAAAGACATCTAAAATGCTCATTGGGCCCCAAAATCATAAAAAGTTTCCTCAATCGACTCATATGTTGAGATCGAGTAAAAGAGTGCAACAGATTGTAGTTCCTAATGCCTCACATCGTTGCCCACGAACTGTGCTATCATGGTTGATAAACAATAATATTCTATTGCCAAGAGCAAAAGTACATTATAGCATGCGAAAGGGTGGACTTCCAATTGCTGAAGGGCGTGTAACTCTTGATGGGATTAAGTGTACTTGCTGTAGGAAGGTTTATACTCTTAGTGGTTTTGAAGCTCATGCTGGCAGCAAAAAACACAGGCCAGCTGCCAATATCTTTCTGGAAGATGGAAGGTCTCTTTTGGATTGTCAAAAGCAGATGATGAGTAATTTCTCCATAAAACATCCTAAAACAGTGAAGGGCAGTTGGCTTCAAGGTGAGAATGATTATATATGCTCTGTCTGTCATTATGGTGGTGAACTAATATTATGCGATCAGTGTCCTTCATCATTTCATAAAAGCTGTCTTGGCATGGAGGTAAGTCTTTTGTTTAGAGATATGTACTTCCCGTCATTGCAACTTTCCACCTTACAAGCCCATAAAGAAAAAAAGAAGTTATGTTCTGATTCTTTCTTTTATATGTTGTACTTCTTTGGGATCGCACAGGACGTTCCAGATGGAGACTGGTTCTGCCCTTCATGCTGTTGTAAAGTTTGTGGACAGAACAAATTGAAAAAAGATACTAAATCGGTCATGGATGAAAATGTGCTTATTTGTGCACAGTGTGAGCATAAATGTAGGTCAAATATGATTGTTTCTTGTTCTATGTGATTATACATTTGAAATGTCTCTGATATGCTTTCTTTTATGTAGATCACATGGCATGCACTGGGAATGAAGGTTCAGATAATCGGGATAACTATCACAAAGAAAATTGGTTTTGCAGCAAAACGTGTAAAGAGGTACAGCTAACCCTTTCTGAACTTTGAAACTCTCAATCCCCCTTATTGCACATTCGATGTGTACTGTGGGTTTCTTCATAATTCATATATAATGATTGTTATCAGTTAAGTACTGTTACTATTTATATGTGGCTTGTCTTTCCTAAT
>JAOSBP010000204.1:13637699-13648469 GCA_027563825.1 Erythroxylum mucronatum
GCATGTTTATAATTTTACTTCTAAAATTAACCTTTAATTTCTCTCATCTTAATTACACATATCACAATTTCAAGACACTTATTATAACTTTACGGGGGTCACAAGATAACTTCATGTGAGTATTAATAAGGGTATATCTATAATTTTATTAGTTTTTTTAATAAGCGTACATTTTTCTAAAACGACACTTATTATGAATCGGAGGGAATATAAAATTTCTACATTATCACATTTTTACTCATAAAAGAAAACATGTTAGAAAAATTGCTAGTAAACTTTTAATTAGGATTGTAAACAGTTTGGTGTAATTAAAGAATTTTAAAATTTTCATAATCATTATAAATGTCAAAAATTTTAAAATTGAATCTCTAAAACTATATTCAAAATAATATATGTTTCATATTATATTAAAAATTCAATATAATATATAGCATAATTTCAGTTCTTTGGAGACAATAAATAATTTGTCTAAGCTAACCTACTCAAATATGATTTGTTAAAACTTAAATGACTAATATTTTTTGACTAGACAAGCTGATTTATGTAATCAATTTTATCATATCATAAACATACAAAAGATATTAAACCACAAAAAATTAAAGAGTCAAATTTGAAAGGGAGGGATAAGTAGTTCTTAAAAGACTTTTTGGGCACATATTTTATTAATTATTGTTAACTATAAATTTATAAACACGAAGACCGATTAACAAAATTGAAGTTGGCAACACAAGAAGGTCATACGCTATATTTGAAAGGTACCATACACTTAGAGATCCCATGACTTATGAAAGACGTCTAAGGCTGGGAGTAACAATGATAATACCCCCAGAAAAATTGATGTCAACAGACTTTCAGTCAGCTAAAATATATTTATTATAGAGCTGATAGAACATCATCTATGATGAATTCTTTAAATCTTCTTTACCAATGCTTCTAACATAAATTTCAGAGTATTGTCTCCATGACAGAAAAGAATTGTCTCAGTTGGCGACCATATTAGCCTAACCCCCTCCATCTGCCAGATAAGAACGATTTGCATAATCCCCTTCAACTGCAGAAAAGAAAGACTTCCACATTCCCATTCATCTGCAGATGGCAAAAAGCTTGCATTTCAAACTATGATCTCTTTCGATATGGAAAGATCCCAAAGTCCAATTGAAGGATGCTTTCCCATGATTTGTACCCAATGATGATATAGACCATAAAAAGAACATATCATATTAATAGGATTGTGCAATTCCTAGTTCTGTGTGTGGCCGCAAGGTCTAACATACTACAGCCAGCACATGAACAGGCAGTGCATTAGGTCAACGCACTTAAGATTGATCTAATGCTTATATATCTTATAAAAAACATTTAATATCTGAATTGCTGATAGCACATCAACTATGATTACATATCCTCTACCAATTGGTTAAAATATCCTCTAGCAATTTTTCTAAGACACTTATCTGTAACACACAGGCAAGAAGTGGCTCACAATCATGGCCTTCTAAAACCAATCTCCCCAATCAACATATAAACCTCACATTTTGAATGAAAGTACTTTTTTGATGAAAAACAGATCCTAGAATAATCACTGGGAGAGGCTTGCTAAATATGCATGAGTTTAGAGATCAACAATGTATTAGGACAAGTTCAACAAAGCACAACATCAGAATACAGAATTAGTACTAATGCTGTTCCTTTGATTGGGCCAAAGCGACTAACATCTACTTTAGTGTTTTGCTACAAATTTTGGTTTACACCCAACAGCACATAGAAAGGCAGCATTTCCCATGTTAACAGGGAACATGATAGCTCATATAATGTGAAAAAGTTCAGTTATCCACTTCACAAGAATCTCGCATTTCATTTACTAGCTATCCAAACATTAACCACAAACTTGAATCGAACCCCAAGTTTGATATTGAATAATGAAGAGGGTACCAAGAATTTTCAATTCTATAACTCATGAAGTCTTTTGTGATATCATAGCATTAAATAAAATCGATCAACTTTTACTGAACACTTAAAGTGGTAAAGAACAATATAAAGAAGCAAGCACAAAAGCTAGGGAGCACCACCAAAAAATGGAAAAACAAGTATATATAAGCTACTAATATAAGAAAAGCCAGTAACCCACTCTTAGAATTATCAATAACTAGCACAGCAACAACAAAAGAAAACTTGTCTACAACGCGGACGAAATTGACCAATTAAGGCATTACTGTAAAAAAGGGCAACATATAATCTAACGTTCACCGCTTACTCTGATAAAATAGAATCCGAATATCACCAGCCCATCAAAAATCTTTCAATACATTCCTCTGCTGCTATTGAGAATCGAACCAAGCGTCCCCAAAACCGCAAAAGCAAGAAGGGGGCTGACATCAAGAGTGTCAAAAATGGGAGGAATTATGTTCCTAAACAAGTTCAAATAGGGATCACAGAGGTCCCTAATAGCCGATAATGGTTGTCTGTCCCAAGGAATATTAGGGAACCAACTAAGCAAAACCCTAACCATCAAAACCCCGCTGTAAATATCCAGCCACTTGGCCAAACCCGCTGCTACCACCGTCAACGGCGTGTTCAAGTATCCTCTGGGTCGGTCTTTAAGTGCCGCGAAGAAAAGGGGCCTCGCTGAATAAGCTAAGCTACCCAGCTGATTTGTATTCGGAAGAATTGCAATTCCTCGAGCAAAATTGAGTAGGGAGTTGAGGAATACCCGCGATAGAGAGAAGACTACGGCTGCAATGCTCGTGACGGTTCGAGTAGAGCCATTGAGGAGTGACTGTGGGTCGGTGGACGGAAAGAGGGTCACTGTTGGGTTGGTTAACGAAGCTGAAAACCTAATCCTAGGTTGTTTCGGGGTGAATAGACTTGTTCTGGTGGTATTCAAGGGAATGTATTGGGGTTTGGGGGATTTTTGTGATCGATGTGAGATTGAAAGAGCGGCGGCGGCAGCCTGTGGTGATTGGGACGGAGAACGACAGAGGTATGTTGCAGACTGAGAGAAGAGCATGAAAGCAGCCATGTTGGTGAGAGGAGGAAAAACAAAGGCAGCAATGCAACCAGATATGCGCCTCACAAGGACTAATCTTCCGACTCGGAGGATTTAATATATTAATTAAATATCTTAAATAGTCTCATAAAATTTAATCAAATAAAAATTATGTAATAATTAAATCAACTATTAAAATATCTTAGTACTTCGCCTATGATGGTCAAAGAGTCATATAGTATATATTATAAATACATAAAAATATTGTATGATGATTTTGATAAATATTTTAAATGTATATATCAAAAAATAAAAACGTTTATTGTTAATCCCTATTGCAGTTTTTGATAAATTATCTGAAATTCTTTCAAGCTATCGCACCCAAAGTCTCGCAATAAAACGAGACCTGGAAAAAAAAAACAATAAAACATATGTGATATGAACATCGATATTAGACTAATCAAATGTTACTAATACGGTAACTCAATTCAGTTCTTAAACTCGACCTGAATAAATTAAACTCGATTTTAATTAATAGTTATAATAAATTATTAATTTAAATTTAATTTAATTAGTTCGATTCAAATTTAAAGGTTGAATTATATTGTCATATAAGCAACATATGATTAGTTTATATGTGAAGTTTGTGTTTTTTTTTTGGATTCGAGGAAACCTCACAGGCGGGCCAAGCGGGCTCACCTCTCAGAGGGCCAAGCGGCTACACCCCATCATGGAGGGCCACACTAGTTTTCCACCCATAGGTAAAACCCTGGCTGCCTTGTGTTTTGTCAATATTTTTTAAATGAAGTATAAGTAGAAGAGTTTTTCTAAAAATTTGAAAATTGCAAAGAATTTTTTCAAGAATTTTAAAAGTTAAAATAATTTTTAAGGTTTATTAAATTATAGGAGAGTTCTGTATTTTAATTTTAAATATATTATAATTTGTTTAATCCAAAATCAATTGTTTCAAGAAATCTATATAAAATTAACAATGTTTATAAACTAATACATTAATACATTGATCTACACATTCACCTATCTAAGGTTATAGTTAATAAAAATAAAGTCATTAAGCCTTTTTGATGCCTTAACCTATTTCGCTTTATGGTATGAATTCGTTCCGGTTCACACCCCAATATAACGCTGCATTTGGTTATTGTCTCCAATATACAGGGACAGAACGAGACGAAAATTTAGAGACAGAACAAAATAAATTGGTTACTATCTGACTAAACATCTTCATTGGTAGCTTAGTAATTTTGAGCTACTGTTTCCAAAATCTTATCGTTCGTATGTAATTTATATTATAAAATTATAATATAAATTTTGAGCTACTATTTAGCCCCTCCCTCCCTGCAAGGAGTCCAGATCTTCTGTCCAATATCACTTTGTCTTATTCTGTCTCATAGAATCTCAGCCATTTATTTTGCGGGATCCACGCAGGCCTCATACGGGACCCACATAAATAAATGGTTAAGATTTATTGGACATAATAAGACACCATAATATTGGACAGAAGATCTGGACTCTCCTACAAGGAGCAAGGCAATAACTCCTCCACCTCTTTTACACCCAAGCAAAAAACTATTCCTAAAAGCTGGAAAATAGAGGTTGGTGAAACTTTAGGTTCCTCCTTATAGTATACTTCTTTAGCTACCTCAGATGATCGTACCATTATAGCTCTAAAATACTATAATGATTGGCTTTCTCTAGGATTGAAGGTCCTCAATCTAGATAATATAAAACTAGGCTATGCATGAATGGAAAGCAAAAGGCCTACAAGAGGTTTTGATTTTAGAAGATGATAATGTTTTGTTCAATTTTTATAGTATGAATGAAGGAAAAATATTAATATAAGAGGGACCATGACATATGTATAATATTCCTTTGTTCCTTCAACTTTGGAGGCCTGGATTATGTTTAGAAAGGTCATATATGAAAAATGAGCCTTTATGGGTGAACTTCCATAGTATTCCATTAAAATACTAGTCCACCAAGGGGTTAAGAGCATTGGCAAGCCTTATTAGGAAGCCCCTCGGTACGGATGAGATTATGACCCATAAGAGAAGAATGGGGTTTGCCAGATATGCATTAATGTTGAGCTCAATAAACAACTCCTAGAAGTTGTGCCTATAGTGAAGAAGGAGAATTAGTGCAAGACATGGTTCATGTATCCTATAATTAGAGGTCGACTCTAAAATAACAAGGAAAAATGTGGGTACCAATTAGAAGGAAAAATTGAAAGGCGACATTATGTAACACCGGGTATCTAGTTTATTCGGTACACCGAAAAAAATCAGTATTTGAGACTAATGTCATTAAAACCACAGAACAGTGAATAATAATTTTTGGTGACATCAAATTAATGATGTATGATACTTTTTTGGTAGTCATAGGACATTGTACGAACGGTTTTTAAAGAACCAATACAAGAGTGACATTTTTGTAAATAATGAGCAATGATGCTTATAAAAGAAGTTAGCTAGAAATAAGACAAACTTTGTCTTCTTCCTCCTCCCTCATTCACAAAAATTCACCATGGAAGCTCTCTTTCAAGGTTTTCAACCTTTGTAACAAGAATGAGAAGGAGAATCAAGCCAATTGGTCAATACAAAAAGGTAAGCCTCAATCCCGACACTTAGTTTTACCGATTGAAGTTTAGTTTTTTTCTCTTCTTTTTCATGGCTATGAAACCCATTTGATGGAGTTTATGGGTTTGATGATTTTGATGATTGATTCTTATTCTTTGATGTCTAATGACAAATTAGCATGAGGAAATTTCATTTTTATGGTGATTTTGGGGCTAAATCAAAACCTAGGGTTTGGAGTTCAAGCTGTCATTGGAGACGGATTCGTAGGTCCTCTTTATACATTTTTTTGAGCTGTTTAACGTGTGAATTTAGAGAAACTCAAAACATAGAAGTTGTACATACAGATTTCTACTATATCCCTGAATTTTTTCACGAATTTAGGGTGAGTCAAACAAATGAAAGAGGCCCCGAATTGAAACTGGTTCAGAATACCAGCGGGATTGAAACACGAAATGAAAGTTAAAAACTTTAGAGTTAGAATTGAATGATGAGTTCTTCTTATGAAATGCTCGAAAATGTGTCATCTAAGTGTTGCATAAAGGAAATTTTAACTGGATGAGTATTCTGTGAGATATGGCTGAATAAGTGAAGGGTGTTACTAACCTTAGTGACACAGAAGAGAACAGAAATATAACAGGATTATAAAAATCACAATAAATACAAATTTCATCATTTTTGAGCTGTCTTTGGATATGTGATAGCCATATGAGTCTTTTGAAAATGGAGTTTTGAATCACCTCAATTGGATGAGAAATGAATAAGTTATAAGGTTTTGAGACAGGAAGGGTCTAGCTCATGATTGAATATTAAGGCTGACTGTGAATGGGAGATTTGGATTTCTTAATGACCGAATTAGAACATGGTCATAAAAGAAAAAAAAATGTGATTTATGTGTTAACTAGAGGTATGGAAAGTTTGAAAAACATTGGACCTATGTATAAAAAGTTATGCCTCCACGAATGGGACCTATGCAGATGACTTAGTGAATAAAATATAAATTTTTAATGATATGTGTTAAGAAATGAGGTTTATGTGAGAATGACTAATACAAGTACATGAAATTTTCATGAATGTTACCCAATAGCTTGTGAAAGCATACGAGGAATAGAACTAGAAGTCATACCTAATACCCCCCAAGTTCAAGAAAATTAGAAAAGAGATCAAAATCCCTGAGACAATTGAGGTGAGTATAATCATGCTACTATACTTGTGTAGTAGTCATTTTCTGTTATCTTGCGGCTTGTTGAATTGTTCTCGAACCTGTATGACTTATTCGATATATAACTCCATGTAATTGAGCCTAGTATGTTGTATGCTAGATTGACCAGATGATATTCAGATTCTTTGCATCTTCTGGTCCCCTTATTATGTTGAACCTATTAATTGCAATTCTTTGATGAATCATGTTTTTCTTGTTAGCCATGATTGGTGAATTCACAGGATACGCAGCTGATGGAGTGTATTATCAGACCATGTGCACATAGGTAACCCGCCGATGATGGGTTAGATCTGGGTCCTACCTGGAGAGGTCAGGCTTCCAGGGCCAGGGTTAGGCTAACTTTTCCTAGAATAAGAAAAGGGGAGATATACCGTACTAACATGCCTCTATCTCTTCTTACGAAACTCAGAAAATCAGAACTCAGAAATGAGAAAGCTTAGAATTAGAAATCCTGTAGAACTCTACCAGAGAAAGAACCCAAAAATTTGGAAAGACTTCAGAAACTAGATTCATGTTTTTTAAACAATTCATATTGAGCTTTATTAGTGATACTCATGTGATTTCCGCATTTGATATTACTACCTGTTTATCCATTGACACCATATATTGTTGCTTAGAATGCCACAAACCATTTTTGTGAAGCTAGCCTTATGTTACCTAGCCTCACAAGCATGGTAGTATATTTATATCTCACTAAGTCGTGTTATAGACTCAGCTCTCACTATCATCATTTCAGGGGATTAGCAGATCGTACAAGAGAGGAATCCAAGCCTTTTGAGACTCGCTTGGATAAACAGACAAGTAATTTTTTTGGCATGATGTAACTTGCAGATGCTTATAGCTGCTCCATGGTTTATCATAATCATATGTATATGAAACAAGAATGGATATGCTATGTTATTGAGAATGATGTCAGTTGACGATATCAAATGATCATAGATTGGCAGATTATAAGTAGATAATGTATGTGAGAAGTGCAGATTTGGATCCTTACTTCTTTCAAATCTATTAAGCAAGTATAAGAATTAATCAGACAAATGAATGGGTCATGCCGGATTTTCAGTAGAATATAGAAAAGTTAGGCTTACTACAGACAAATGAATGGGTCATGCCAAATTTTCAGTATAATATAGAAAAGTTAGGCTTATTATGGGTTTTGGTGGCATTAAGCCTACCCATTACTTAGTGCCAACATGGTCCAAAAGACGGGTCATGTCATTATTCATAGAGCAAGTACCAGGACATTCTGAGTCTCGAGGATGTCCTACGATGATGGCTAGGTACCAAAGTAGTATCGAATATCCTGAATCTTAGGGATATCCTATGATGATGGCTGGATACTTGTGTGATACCAAAGTACCAAATTAGATTGAGAAATTGAGATGCTCTGCGTCGATATTTATACATCTAATTACATTTCTACTTAGTGAGAGATTATGATCAGTACAGAGGAGCCAATAGACCATTGAATGTAAGCCTATTAGGTTAAGCAAGCCCTAGGCAATTCAGTTAATTATGGATAAAATATATATGGCAGTAATAAAATAATATTAGTTTTAATCATTGCTTTGATATAATTTTGGATGTTTGTCAATTGATCGGATAGGTCGAGTAATATTGTGTGTTTTAGTATTATATGTATGTTTTAATCACTTACTAATTTTTATATTTATATATTGAGTTATTTGACTTTAAGGGCACATTCGTTATCTTTATTGAGTAGGCAACTTACCCCTTGCTATTATTTTTTAGGAGATAGATAGACTATCGATAACTCCAGTGTAAATGATTGATAAAAAAAAATTTAGGTGGAGCTAGTAGATTAAATTAAATAAAGTTATTTTATTGTATATTTTTTAATGTGATAGGTCAAGTAGTTGTGTTTGTGTAAAATACTTTTGTGACTAAGAAACATCTTTTTTTAGAACTAATGAAAATTTTGGTAATTAATGTTATACTCGGGTAACAATTTGAACAATTGTGGATTAAGAGTGTTCGGAGCCTCACACCTACTATTTAATCTTTGATGCATTTATTATGTATCCATCTTTAACACTTCTCTTTCAAGCAAAGGTGGTACATGAAAAAGCAACCCCTTCATTTTAGTATGGACAACATGTAATGCTTAAGAGCCAACCTAATCCCCAGTTTTAGTTTTTTTTTAAAATTAAATTGAATTAAAAAAGAGAAGGAGTTCAGTACAACATTTATCCTACTAAAAGGATAACAAAAACAATGACCGAACAACATCGTAAGCTAGAAGTATATAACGACCTCGTGTAGCATCCAACCTCAAGTAAAGCACCTTAGATCTTCCTAAAACAAGTTAGCTAAATTCCCTCAACTAAAGTTCCTCTAGAAGTTTCCAAATTAGGGCTCGAAAGTCTCTGTCAACTCTTTCTCCAGTTGATTAAGGAGGTAAGGAATTTCTAGTTTCTTCATCTTCACGTTCGTCTTCACTCATAACTTCTTTGATTAGGGATACTCGATAGGTCTTCCTTTGTATTTGAGCTCTGGCTAATATCTCCCATCGCGTGACTACTTGAATTTGATTAATTATGAAATTAAAGATGAAGGAAATTTAAGCATGAGTTTTTGTTTATGTTATCATATCTATATTACTATTGGTTAAAATTATTGCAGTGTAATTTGAATAAGCAAATATATTAAAATTATGGTCAATGTTACTGGTCGGGTATTAAAAGTTTATAAAACTAATTTCTTGCGTAAGAAATTTTTTGCATTTGTTATGTAACATTGAAATTTTTTTTCCATTAAGTTAGAATATAAAAGCTCTTGACATTTAAAAAATAGTAATTCATAACTTTTCATCAACACTTAGGGCAATATAGCAAAAGACAATGTCAATAATAATGTTCAAAACTTAATGTGCACCAAATTGTAAGACAAAGTAAATATTGTCTTGACATTCTGAAATAGATATAAAACACAATGACACTTTAATTTAATGACTCCCTTTAGATGTTCTTAACCTTGTTATCCTCACAGTTCCATTTGTTTCATCCTAAAAATAATAATAATAAATAATCAAAATTTATGCTAATGGATATCTTGAATTCAAAATATAACATATTTGTGATTTCTTTATGCCTACAATCTTTGTCGAGTTATTACTCGTTTTATTACTGGTGCTTGAGGTTTCTTGCCTCACCAAGTCTCATATTTATGAACCTGTTTCTTTCTTTTATTTATCTTTGTCATTGGTTGTGGTCTTAAGGGATTAAGTTAAACTAATTACTTGAATATCACTTGAACTTTGTATTCATATCATTTCTCCCCATTGCCTAAATAATCATAGAAATAAGTAAGAAATAGTTAAACATAGTTAAAGCCTTATAGTTGTAACCTTTTTTTAGAAGATAAATTTATTTGAAGGAAAATGTGTCTACATACAAAATACACTTAAAGAAAGATCAACTCAAGTAACTCTGGCTAGAATAATCCAAATTAAGTAATACTATCATAAGTTCCAACATACAAGCTAGGAGGAATTATGTTTGGTAGATTCCATAAATGATTTTTATTTTGATTTTGAGTATAATATTCTATAAATTGGTTTCAACATTGAATGCCTCATTACTAAATATTCTTTTGTTCCTTTCACACCATAGGTAGTAAACCATTGAACCAAAATCCATCTTATACAACTTTTTATTCCCTTTGCTATAGAAATGAATTTCTATAGAAGCCTAGTAGATTATTTTTGTCCATTCCAAGTTATTACAATGTAGTTTGAAGAGTCTAAGTATGTGGTTCCATAATTATGAGGAGCATTTGCAACTGAAATGTATGTGATCCATATTCCCACATGCCTCTGAACATAGTATATATGAGTGTTTAGTTAAGGTAAATTTGAGAGTATCTTTGGTACCAAGTCTCTTATTAGCTGCCAACCATAATATAAAAGAACTACTAGAACACTTAAAAGACTATTCAATATGATTGTAGTTAAAAAA
>JAOSBP010000204.1:13672408-13686308 GCA_027563825.1 Erythroxylum mucronatum
CTTCTTTTTCATTCTGTCTCTCGTTTGTTTGTCATCAAAATCTTCTTATACGAGAAGTCAAATTCTGACTTAACATTTAGTGCCGGGGTTAGGAGTTTTTAACCTAACTGTTAAAGAAGGCCGTAGGTTAACTTTGAAATTACGCCGCAACTTAGCCTCTAGAAATTGTATCGCCTCCTTCTTCTCCGCTGTTAAAATAACATTGTGTGAATCTTGGTGAGAGTTCAGTTGTTGTTATCATCGTCTTTAGTTCTATCACCCGCACACGTCGGAAGTTGCTAAGTAGGTAATCTTTTAGATTTTACATCTTTATGCGTAATTATTTTTTCACTGCTGAAGGAAATGACATCCTTTTTGACGCTAGTAATTTGATATGTTAGATGTAGACTTGATAGGATTATTTCGGCTGAGCTTTATTGCTACAGTGAACAACGATTCACTGTAATATTTAATTTGTAACATGGCTTCAATAATATGGTTTTTTCACAATTTTTATGTTGACTTTACATATAGGGTAAATGAAAATATTTTGATTTTTGATAGTTATTTAGATCATGCCTCGTACGAGATTTGGAGCATCTTCATCCTTTGAAGCGGGCGACGTCCATGATTTAGGTAATCCTTGTCTTTAGTTTTCCAATGCCAAGAACGAGGCAAGGCATCGAAGGATAAAAGATCATCCATTTATGCCAAATAGATTCACCGATCATGAAGCTATAACTTAGTTAGGGATTGAAAATCGAGTCAACGAATTATTGCATAACATAGGATGGGATAGATTTGCAAATTTTAGGAAAATTCATATGTTGAATTAACCCTTGAATTTTTAGCAACTTTAGTTTTGACATATAACGAGGATGTCATTCTGATTAATTTGATATTCAAGTTAATGAATACGATGCACGCTATTGGTTTAAATGATTTGAATAATATGTTCGGATTTCCACGAAGTGAGTTATACAGTTATCATGGTGAATTTAGGCCCAGAGAATTTTGGAGTGAAATTACAAAGTCAAGAAATGTTTTTTCTCCAAGTAAGTCTAAATCGTCAGCTTTAGTTGATCCTAGCTTACGGTATCTTCATAGGTTTTTAACTTGTACAATATTTGGCAAAGGAGATAGCCAGGGTTCAGTTTCAAAATCTGAATTATTGTTTGTGTTATGGTGCATGGTGCATGGGAAGCAGTTTAATGCTGGTTTGTGGTTAAGCGAGCATATGATGGATGTAGCAAAAGTTAGTGCTGGCAAAATAGTTGTTAGAGCATTTGTAACTCAAATTGTAGAGTATTTAGGTTTACTAGCTGAGAGGACAAGTATGCAGTTAGTTTCAGGGAATTCTAGTTTAGACTTGCAATGTTTGGTGTCAATGAAGATTGCTAAACGGGGAAGGTGATCGTTATGTTGTTATTAGTGATGAGGCAACAGAGCCTTCA
The DNA here is from genome assembly GCA_027563825.1 of Erythroxylum mucronatum. Taxonomy (NCBI): domain Eukaryota; kingdom Viridiplantae; phylum Streptophyta; class Magnoliopsida; order Malpighiales; family Erythroxylaceae; genus Erythroxylum; species Erythroxylum mucronatum. The sequence goes on from JAOSBP010000204.1 coordinate 13,673,842, forward strand.
ATTAGTGAGTGCAGTCATTGCGGAAGAGGTAAAGGAACACAGAGGGAAGGTCCTTCAGAACATGAAGATACACAATGTACCATTGCACTTACTTATGTTGAATATCAATCATTAACGAATCAACTTACTATTTTTGAACGGTGAATGGGCGCGAGATTGCAAAAAATTCAGGAAGATATTGTGGAGCTCAAGGATTTGTTAGCAAATTTGGATCTTTGGTCTATAAAGCGTCCGCCTCCATGTTAGTATTGTATTTCTATTTTTTTATAATTTTGATTGTCAGTGATAAAATTTGTTTCATTTGATTGTTCAGTTTAATAAGTTTCGTTTGCATGTTAGATAGTTTATTTAATTTTGTATGATGTTAATTACGATTGTTGTACGTATTGTGTTTATTTTTTTGTTTAATTGTTAAAGATGTGTGATTACTGATTGAATCCAACCAAGTTTTTTTGGGTTAATTATTTTTTTTTTGTTTTGTTGTGGTTGTGTTTTTATAGTTGAATGTTTTTAAAGATGCTGGTTTTTTTTCCTTACGTTAACTGAATGTTATTGTTGATTACTGAACATTATTAATTCTCTTTTAACAATGTTTTTGGAAAGAAAAAAAGGAAAACAAAGAGAAGACAAAATTGGAAGAACAGAGAAGAGACAAAATTTGATGGTTAGAAGCTGACTTGGATGTTCTAAATGTAACTGTTGATAGAGGGAATGGTGCGAAGAAGAAGAAGATAAGGAAAGAAAAGGATAGCTATGGTGTGTCAATTCTGTGATTATAAAATTTCAAATCTTAAATAGTTTACTTTATTATATAATTGTGGGTTTTTATGTTTATAGAGTGTTTATATTTTTGTTGTCAAAGTTTTTGTTGAATGTTTTTGTTGTCAAAGTTTTTTTAAAATGTTTATGTCGTTTAGGATTCAAAAGTTAAAAAAAATCATTTTGTGAGAAAACAATCGACAAATTCGTGCATACTTATTTAGTCAAAATGACAATTCATGTTTTATTGTACGCCTTTCAGAATTTGCCTAAAAACTGACTTTTGGCTGTATTGGTCTTCATCATTCACACAATGAAAATTAAGTCATTTGGGAAAATTCCCCCCCCCCCCATCTCTTAAGTTTTTAATGATACGAAGATTGTTGAATTTTGTTAGTAATCTGAAAGCTACACTTGAAATATTTTTGGGCTTTTGTTATATTGAAACAGTATGCTATACTCAACTTTCATCCTAAAATTCAAAGTCTTATAGACTGAATTAAAATTTGACTTTTTCAGATGATTTGTATTCCTTTGTCTCTGGAGTGTTCTGATCTAACAATAAAACATCATACAGCAATTAACATTCACAGGCGTGAGAAAGAAAAATCTTTGATAGACTTCTTATTGGTATAAACTATATAATAATTAATAATATTTGTAATAATATCAGACATTAACACTTTTGTATTATCTGAACTGATTAAATGTTTATAACTTTCTCACAACGTATTAAATCAATTTATCCACTTTTTAAAACCTTCATTAACTATGATATTTAATTAGTAACAAAACATTTAACATTTTTAAAACTTTATTTCATGTCTTGCTTTTTTTTCACTTCGTATTTTTAAAACTTCATTTCATGTCTTGACTTTTTTCCACTTCATATCTTTACTAATTAAATTTATCTGTTTCTTTTTTATATAAAATTTATATATTTTGGGTTATAACGTGTGATTGCAGTGGTATTATTGAGTTTTAAACTTAAGTACAAATTATACTTAAGTAAGTACTTCAAACTTCCATAACTTTTGATCCAGAACTCCAAAGATTGCAAACTTTATATCAATAAAAAGCTAAAAGAAAGATCTACAACTTTCATGAAGATAATTTTGTCAAATGAAAGTCTAAATTTCCTTATTTGCATATCTAACTTCAAACTTCCATAACTTTTGATCCAGAACTCCAAAAATTGCAAACTTTATATCAATAAAAAGTTAAAAGAAAGATCTATAACTTTCATGAAGACAATTTTGACAAAATCTATCTAGATTAGTACAGTTTATTCGTGGAAGTTTCAGATAAAAAAATTAACTCACTTAACAATTTATTCCTATCAACCTCAAAATTAATTAATTTACTATAATTAATTCATTAACATTATTTTTTTGAAATAATAGGATGAAAAAATATTCAGTGATATAATCTATGTAATAATTAATAACTACTTTTAACAAATAACAAATAGAAGTTGAGCTAAAATGATATAGAAATGAAGAGGAAATATTGAGGAAATAAATAGAAGTGATAGAGTAAGCAAAAGAAATAAATTAAGATTTATGGACGACGGTGACTTTGGCAATTCAAAGGAGAAGGTCGCCATCGTGCAAATGCACGGTAGCGATATTGGGAGTTAGAATAGAGAAAATCGCTATCGTATTTGCACGACAACGACTTTGAATTTTTCAGGGGTGATGAACATCCGATGGGTTTTTGACTATATCTTCTTCATCTGACCTTGAAATGACTTGGTTTTTGAAAAATTGGACTCGTAGGACATTACTCTACCTCTCCACCAAAATTCATAACAATCTGGGATAAATTGAGAGAGATTGAGTGAAAGACATGGCATGGGTGGAGTGAGTTTGTACACCCTACATAATCCAAAGTCGCTATCGTGCATAAGCAACGTAGCGATTTTCGCTTTTCAACCCCCAATGTCGCTATCGTGCAAAACATGGGATGAGTGGACCGCATTTGCTTAGTACCTTATTATCTCTCACCCCTGTGAATTATTCTCACGCCTATGAATTTCTATTGCCCCCGTGAATATTCTCACTGGCGTGACTCATGCACAAGCATGACTTTGATCACTCACGCCTGCGAGTTTAATTGTCTTATTAAAACACTGTACTCTGAGTTGTTTGTTGTAACTTGTTGTGAACACACTTCAGTATTTTAATTATATATGGATCCGTAGGATTCCAAATGAGACAATTTTTAATTTGGAGTAAACTAGAAACATAGGGCTACAAATTATCTGAAGAAGTCAAATTTTGAATCAATCTCTAAAATATTTAAATTCTTGATAGAAGTTGTGCATAGTATACTGTTTTAGACAAAAGCATTCAAAAAATGTTTAAAGTATAGCTTTGAAATCACTGAAGCAAATTGGATGATTTTAGGTTGAACGAAAACATAAGACATAGAGGTCTCCTATAGATACGTTAACAATAGCTCACTTATGTAAACAAGAGGAATACACGTGAATATTAGGTTTTGAAAAGTAGGTTGTCCTGTATTAAATGTGAGCTTCTTCACGCTAAAGATACGTTAAGATAACTTTACGCTATGTGCATTAAATGTTGAGAAGGAAAATGCTAAAGATACGTTAAGATAGCTTTTCCCTCTACGCATTAAATGCTAAGAAGGAAAAAGCATCAAGATACGTTAAGATAGCTTAACGCTTTGCACATTAAATGCTAAGAAGGAAAAAGCATGAAACGAGAACAGTTTTGTAAAAAAATAATTAATATTAAATTAAATAAATGAATTAAAATGATTAACATATTGGTGATTTTAAAAATTAAACCTAATGATTAAATTAAGCTCAGGAATAAGTTAATTTAATTTTTTCATGTTTAATAAATACCCCTATTCCTATTAGTTTCACAAGCGAGGAAGGTACACCTAGTTTACTATTCCATTGTAGTCTGAGAAGGGAAATTTGATAGGCCTTAAAATTGGAGCTCCATATTCACGTCTTTTATGGCATTGTAAATTTTGGGTTGACACGTTTCTCAGTAAATATGAAAAAAAATCAAATTTTATCACTACGAGATTGCGTTCACTTTTTGTGTGCAAAAGCTTGCACAAGAATTTCTTTGGCATGCTCCTTGTTGAAAAGAAAATAAGAGCACTTCAAAGAGAGATTACTCAAACAACCATTGAGTATGTGCTTCTCACCAAGGATTTTAAGCAAATTATCCTGGGAAAAGAAAATTCAAAGAACAACATGGAGTTTCTTGTTCAATATGAGTTGCAGGGACAAGTAGTTCCAATTGGAAGAGATTTTAGGACAATAGTAAAATGGCATTCATTGTTTAAATTAGTCATTCAAATCCAAAAATAGTGTTTCCCTATGCCTCTTAAACTTGTCAAATTTAGCGCAAAAAAACAAAACTCCTGAGGTACTCTTATTCCCCGCCTTCATAACCATTATCATGCAGTTCATATCTACTGAGTTAAGTGAGATGGCTTTAGATCCTTAAGCAAGTCCTTAGCCAGAGGTCGGAGCCTCCTTCCTTTAATGTAAACGAAACCTACAGCTCACAATAAAAGCCTGCAACCACAAGCCTTTTCAATGGTTGAACTAAATGAAAATATCGCGTTCATTAGGAAATATCAAACTCCAAAATCTTCCATAAGATAATCACTCACAATCTAAATAACACTTTTCACGTGTGTTGCACAAACTCGTACAGATTCACGATTGCAACTTCATGTCTCTTAACATTCTTGAAGAACATCTCAAGCTTCCTTGATTCATCTAAGGTTCTTGTATCTATATGTCAAGATCAATCAATTCCAAAAATTAACAAAACATCAAAAATACCGCCGAAAATAGTTTACAAGTTTACAGAGCTCATAGTATCTGTGAGGGAGAGCTAGTACTTGAGAGTTTCTCTCAGATCGTTCACATCTTGAGATTCAAAAAGATGAGGAAAGTTTGAGATTGAAAAATTCAGAGAATCTTCAAATTTTGCCATCGATAGGAATCGGTAAAAGTACCAAACCATGAGATGCATGTAGAAGGCGCTATGTTGAACTCCCACAACTCCTTCTGCAAGCCGCTTCTCTTCGTCTTCTGCTACTTCTAGAACTTTTTTTTGTCTATACTCCTTTTTGAATTTCATATCTGTTTGGCTCAAGAGTTGAGAGCATTTTTATGTTTAATATATGTTGATCATCTTTTATAAAACAGTTCCGATCTGAGGGTAAAAAGATGTTTAGGAGAGAAGAGAAAGGAAAGAGCATTGAAGAGAAAGATGTAATAGTTACTCAGGAGATTCCAGAGGGATCGAGAAAGCAAAGTAAAGTTTTTTTTAATGTTCATACTTGTAGATGACAGAGAAGCCTATATTAATTCAGAAGCATAACTAGAAGAAAATCAACCATCAGATTAAATGGACGAATGAGATGGATTTTGTGATTGTCCATCCTTCGTCCTTAGTATATATATACTTAATGAAGTCCCAACCTCAAATTATGCAATTGATTAGAGACAGTTGTATGCAATAAAATGTTCGCAGGACTATGACATGAACATTTCATATTTCCGAGCTCCTTATTTGGTGGACGTAGATGTGATCCATGGGAAGAGAGTTCTAAGGTTGGAGGAAGTCTCCGGCAACGCCAACGAGTGCGGAACCCAGACGTTCTGTCGTTTAACACCGATCACTGGTGGAGTCACAAAGGGTAATAAGCATTCTGAGTGTAGTTGGATTGTTATTATTATTATATAACAATTAAAAGTCTTGGTGACGAGCAGGTGGGATTATATGGAAAGAGGAGGCAAGTATTAGCAAGACATGGATCGACTAGTTGCTTTGAAGAAACGTTTCACACGGGCAAGCTGGGTTGACTACAACATTGCCACTACTAGAACAAGGTTTTTTTTTCATATCAGTCTCTCCTACACATTACAAGTACGTCTCTCTCTTTCTCTCTATTACAGTAATTATAAATACACTTGTGGCTCTAAGCACTAAAATGGTTAACAGTTCCAAAGAGTGCAGTGGGGCCTGTGTTCAAGTGTTTTATCGTATAAGTTGGCAATTTTATGAGAGTTTGAAACTTGAAAGAACATCTAATCTATCTTTTAATTTTAGGAGTCAGGTTTGGATAGTTTCGACCTGAGAAACACTATATCTAGAAACTTTTTATATTAGTTGCAAAGTATAACTCAAATGAAAGAGACATTCAGTAAGGCTAGACTTGTTAAGGAACTTGAATAAGAGCCTAATGCATATGGCAAGTTGTGTGAATTGTGTACTTAAAACAACAGAAGAACATTAAGTCGCATTTATTTTAGCAACAACTTAAAGAAAAAACTTCTCATGATATTAGTAGAATATCACTGCAGGACAGCCATAAATTGGTAACGAACTCGTTACACTTGAATGGGAAATGAATGGTCTCAATATGTTCGATTTGTGGCTAAAGGCCTTGACGGTGAAATTTATCCATGAAATAAAACTAATATCAGTGTACAACAAGATATGTAACGTGGGGTTGGTTAGTCCATCTAGCTGCTTCAAAAGGCTTGTAATAAGGTAAAAGTGCAGCCAACATTTTTTTTAATCAGCAGTTGCTTGTTGGTGGCCTTTCCAACTAAGCGGTATATATTTTGTAATGCTTTCCTGGTGTCAGTCCAAGACAACTGGAGTTCTGGGTCGACGAAAAACGGCTATGGCGAGACAACTCCGATATTAAGTTGTATATCACTCTCATCAGGAGCTTACCCTGAGCAAACCAGAGTTGTGGCCGATGTTATTAGAGCATGCACGATCCTCCATACTTGTTGGACATTACAATTCTTTCTGGTAGTAGAAAAGACACCCATCTATCAATTTATAGCGGCGATTTGAGCTCTCAACACTCTGATGATTGTAGCCATTGGTGTCTTCCTGGAACCAGCTATTCTATATAAGTTTAATTAATGCTTCTTGCTACTAACGTAAGTGTTACGCGATTACTAGAGAATGATTAACTACGTACCGTCCCGAGCCTCCGCCTCTAAATGTTAAGACATTTTTTTGTAAATTTGGACAATAATTAATTACATTTTATCAGTTTTCAATAACTTATCGGTTAAGTTATATAATTTGATCTGGATAAAGATAATAAAGTAATTCAATAAATTATCTAAGTCAACAGGTCGAAGCTCAAGAGAAAAATGAGCCCCGATTAATGTAGACTGGATCATATATCAGGCTTGTGATGGGAAAGCCTAATATAGAAGCTATAAAGAGGTTAAGATTTCCTGCAATTGCTCATATTATTTGTAAGCATCAAAATTCTTTGACCCGTTGAGAGAGCTTACGTTATGAGAAAACTGTACGTAAAAAGGTGTTAACCACTTGCCAGTGAGAAGTTCTCGATTGATTTGAGCTGGTTATAGCCTCAGAAAGCTCCTCTGAAGTGTGATGGAACCGAAAAACAGGTATTTTAGCATTTCCTTCATTTATTTCCCTTTTATGTATGATCTGGAGCACGTAATAAAATTCATGTTATATGTTACATGTGGTATTAGAGTGGTTACGTGATAAGGTGGCTAAAAATGAAAATTTTTCAGTTTTTATCCATAAGGATTTCGGATGGTTTTGATCCATTTTTCAATTTTTTCACGTGTATGGATGCGTAAAAGTGGACAACACGTGTAGCATTAAGAAATGGGTCAAAAACAAGTCACAGAGATAAAAAAAAACTGGCTTCAATCTTGACAAAAATCGCCTATTCCGGAAAGGGGGAGGACCGTTTAGATATAGTTATAGTACCACTCCCGAGATGATTAGTCTGATGCATGTCTGATGCATGCGTCGCACGCACCAATCAGACACCAACACGTGGTTCCACCACCCAGTGGTGCGCCACACACGGTGCGAACTCTGAGTGGCAGCATTAAGATAAGCCCATACATCACAAGCGCTTAACACGTGTCTTGAGACATGGCACATGCGCCAAAGCGACAAGCGCATCGATGCGCGTAAGAAGCGTTCACCACACAGGCTGTACAGTGGTCAATACGTCAGTGCACGGAGGCATGTTGGGCGTGTCCGCGTGCAGTGCACGCTCCACAGGCGAACACATACCCTGACGTTAGCGCACAATGATTGTTGACGTCAGCACTCAAGGAAAAGGAAAATTCAAAATTCCCATAAGGGTGTCCCGGTCCTTTTAAGTCAATTTCTGGGTCAGGGGAATTTTTAAAGTAATTTTTAAAAATTTTCTGAATTAATTACGTTCATTATAGAAAAAGGAATTAAGGCATTCTAAATTCATTTTGAGTGAATTTTCGTTCTTCGAACTTCACATGAGGGAGACATTTAAGGTTTTTGTGTCTTGTGTGATAGGTTAAGTGCTCGGTAATGCGCGATAGTCACTCAAATTGAGATTTTTTGCTATGAAAGTCTCAAATAAAGTTTAATGGCAATGTTTTTAGCGCTAATATATGATAATTTGACTGTGCATTCAGTTTTTGGCATTTATTGATGCTACATTTTCATATACTATATGCCCAGATAGAGTGCGAGGATAAAATAAAGATGTATCCTTTGTGTTTGTGGACCTTTCAAGTATTGATGAGAATGTAGTCACTAAAATGACCTTTCAAGTTAGTATTTTGAATTATTTTGCTTGCGTGTTGAGGAACGTCTTTGGTTTTATGTTTGGCTATTCTGCCCAAAAGTATTGAACTTACATAGGATTTTAAGATGTGCATAAAGGCATTAGATATAGGAAAATTATTGCTTAAATGATTTATTTACCTAAAGGTGGTAGTGTCATGAGAGATGATAATTTGTACTCTGATTGCTTTTATATAGAGGTCTAATTACATATATTATGCATTCAGCCTAAAGGTGTTTCATAATATGAGTGATTGGGTTCTCAGACATTATTTTAATGCTTTTGAGTATCGCTGCTATTCTACATTTGTGTTGATCTTTATGTTGTCTTTTTGTAGTCACATTTTCTGTCAACATCAATGCTATTATCATTGAAACCCTGACCGGTTTAAATTTTAAGAAAAGGAAGAAGGATGTCGAGTTTGTCTTAGAGATGACTGACTTCAACATAGCTATGCTGACAAAGAGATCCTCTCCACTTACAGATATCAGCTCGAAAGATGATAAGGATGCCTTTGTAATCTACATGCAGCGAAACATGATATGCTATTTGACTATTAAGAGGTCTGGTTGGGTCGGCCATACAAGGCCCAATCCCAGGCCCGGGCATCGACGGCCCAGTTGTAGATGATAGTCTCCCATCCAGCTACAAAGACCTACTTAAAGACCTAAACCTAGCGAGCTCTCAGGTATATAAGGTACTGTTCCATCATGATACAGGTACGATAATATTCACCTTGCTTTTCCCTGCTCATAGCGGCCAATACCTTCACCAAAAGACTAACTTGAGCGTCGGAGGGGCCTGTCGGGAACCAACCCCCGGCGTGCCTTTATTGTTTTGCAGGTGTTCACTAGCCAAAGCTACTCAGATTCATGGAACCGCATAACGAAGACCAACCCCAGCAGAATCAGGCTGAACCAAAGTTAATCCCAAATAATCTGCTAAGTGAACTGTCAGACGCTACCATACCGAAGGAATTTATGGATAATATTTTCCAAAGGTACAAGGTCTCATCCAATGCCGAGCTTAGTACCTTGATTAAGGATATGTTCTCCATGAGGTATACTAGAGAAAGAGGTGGAAGGGAATACATTATAAGGATGGTCTACCTTCAAAGTAAATTGAAGGAACTGGATGTTCCCATTCCTAATACATTGATAGTGCACCAAGCACTTAATACTCTCCCATGAGAGTTTGAAATGTTGGTCACTTAATACATTTCGCAGGATGAGGCTTGGGATATCAATGCCTTGATTTCTCGATGTGTTGTAATAAAGGAGAAGCTGAAGAGAACTCCTTATACAACCTTGTATGCAACCAAAGGAAAAGGGAAGGCTAAGCCCCAAAAGTTTAAGGTAAGAAATTCAAACCCTCTCCACGTATACAAACTAGTTACTCTAGCATTGTAAAGAGTTCACAAGACTTAAAGAACATGAGGTACTTCTTCTGCAAGAAGAAATGACATAAGAAATCCAACTGCCAGAAGTATAAAGTCTGGAAAGTCAAATAAGAGCTGTCAGGTAACTCCTCAACCTATATGATTTATGAATCCAATTTAGCTTTAGCCATATCCAGTTCTTGGTGGCTAGATAGTGGAACATCTAATTATGTTGCTTCCATAATGTAGGGGTTCAGATCTACAAGAAAGTCAACTAAAGGGGAGGAGAAGCTGATGGTCAGCAATAATGAAGTAGATGTTTTGTATGTAAGGAATGTAACTTTGAACCTTGATACGAGGTTTGTACTTGTTTTATAGGACACATTTTATATATTATATTTTAGACAGAATTTGATCTTTGTTTCAGTTTTGGACAAAGAGGGTTATCATTTTATAATTGATACTTCAGTTGTAAATATATCTATCAATGTAAAACATATTAGAACTACCTTCTTGTCTTACGGATTATATAAAATGTGTCTTACCCCTAATGAAATATATGTTTCTTTTTATATTGTCGAAGCTGTGACTCGTAAAGGACCTCTGATAAAGGAAATGTCATACATGATGTGACAGACACTTGGGCCACATTTCAGAGATAGAGTTGATAGATTGATAAAGGAAAACATTCTCCTAACTCTAGACATTGGTGATCTGAAAATATGTGTTGATTGTTGCAAAGGTAAGTTAACCAAGATAAAGGAAAAGGGGCCAACTCATACTTCTAGCTTGTTAGATCTCATACATACGGACATAAGTGGACCCTATATAGCTACGTTATGCAATTCTAGATATTTTATGATGTTTATAGATGATTATTCTCACTACGATTACATGTTCTTACTTAAGGAAAAGTCTGAAGTTCTTGATAAATTCAAGATTTTCAAGACTAAGGTTAAGACCAATTGGGAAAATCAATCAAGATTGTCATATCTAATTAGGGAGGAGTGTAATATGGTAAACATGGAGTTATAGGATAAGAAACATGTTCATTTGCTAGGTATTTGAAATTGATTAGAATAGTGACTGTGTTCACTATGTGGGGTAGTCCTCAGCAAAATGACGTGGCCAAAAAGCGTAATCGCACCTTAAAGGATATGATGAGGTCGATGCAAACAAGACTAACCTACGCGATTATCTTTGGGGTGAAGCCAATAAGATAACATTGTATATATTAAACAGAGTCCCAAGTATGTCAGTGCCTAAGATGCCTTTTGAACTCTAGGTTGGTAGGAAACTAAGCCTTTTACACATTTATGTATGAGGCTACCCTACTGAGGAACAATTATACAATTCTTATGAAAGTAAATTACACCTTGTTATATGCATTACTATCTAGTAGGTTATCCCGACCACTTAAAGACTACATATTTTATCGTAGAGAAAGAGAAGCTAGAAGAGTGGAGTCATAAACTGACAAATTTTTAGAATACGATGTCCATGATGAGAGTGGGCCCTCTCACCCTTCAGGTGATAACAAGATGAATACTACAATTATTTTGTATCCATCGCTCATACAGTCAGGTCCAATGGATCAAGGTCCGAGTACAATGCTTATGCAGGAACATGAATCTATACCTATGCAAGTAGAGGTTCCTAAGGTACAAGAACCAATGTAGTTACGCAGATCCACTAGAGAGACGCCCTGCTATTTCATTTGATTGCATAGTCTATCTATATGAACAAGACTGTGATATAGGATATGTTGTAGATCTAGTTACTTTTACAGAAGCTGTTTCTAAACCCTGTACATACTTGTGGTGGGAAGCAATAAAGGATAAGATGCAATCTATGCATCACAATAAGGCATGTGAACTGGTTGATTTGCCTCAACATTATAGACTCATTAGTTGCAAATGACTATTTAAGACCAAGAAGGACACTCAGGATAAAGTTGGGCGGTTTAAGGTTCAGTTGGCTGCCAGAGAGTTCACTTAAAGAGAAGGGGTTGACTTTAATGTTATCTTCTCTTCTGTATCCTCAAAGGATGCATTTAGAGTTATTATGACAATAGTAGCTCATTACGTCATAGAGCTACATCAGATAGACGTTAAAACCACTATCCTAAGTGGTGACCTTTATGAGAAAGTCTATATAGAGCAACCTGAAGGATTTCAGGATCAAGGAATGACTGATGAGGTTTGTAAATTGACCAAATCAATATACAGTTTAATACAAGCTTCCAAATAGTGGTACCTAAAGTTCGATGAGGCTCTGACCCCTTTCGACTTTATGGAAAACAAAGTTGAAAGATGCTTGTATTATAAGGTCAAGGGGAGCAAAGTCATCTTCCTACTATTGTATGTGCATGATATATTACTTGCGTGAAATAACTTAACCATGTTGCATGAAGTTAAGCAACTTTTGGCCAAGTATTTTGACATGAGGATATTAGTAAGGCATCTTTTGTCCTAGGTATACAGATTCATCATGTAGCGCCCCCTCACCGCAGAGCACCAACCGAGATACCCGAAGGTCATTCCGGCACGTATCCTACGATAAAGGCGCACTACGGATAAACACTACGCTAACTCCACATGGCATCATTTGAATATTTACTTTAAAACATCAATAGAATTTCATCACATTTTTGAAACCAAAAGTTTCCTCATGTCATTACTCAAAGTCAAAACTTTAC
>JAOSBP010000204.1:13689374-13701015 GCA_027563825.1 Erythroxylum mucronatum
CCACAACTTTCTACCACAATAACTAATACGTTCAAACTTCTGGCTGCCGTTAGCTTTTGATAACAACTTCTGGAACACTAACTTCCACCACGCGAGTTATGCTGTTGATAATCTTTGGTGGTACCATACCATTGCTGTGGGAAACTGCCTGCTGCTTGTCATAAGATGAAAGATGAACTCCCAAAGTAGCTCTGCCTGACGGGTCAAGATTGTCCGACCACGCAGCGTCCCATTCCACAGCTTTGGCAGTGCTACATGCTACACTAGCTCCTCCAGGAACAGTCAACCTTGCTGAGTTCTGCTAGAAATATAGCAGGATTAGTATCAGGACTTGACTGTTTTGCTGTAATGGTTATCAATTTGATTAAATTACCTGTGGGAAAAACCTCTCAAAGATCATTCTGTAGTAGTAAGCTTCTTTGGTAGGAGGGGTGTTATGTGGGAAGATGTGTGTAGCATTCTGCATCATTCTGTCTGTCACCTGAAAGTATTATTTAGGATTTTATAAACCTTCTATAATTAACGAAAATTTATGTCACCGAAGGTTAATCATTTATGTACATGTTGAATAGCGTGAGCCTTAAGACCATCTATCCAGCTGTAGCCGACACCATCACTAAATTGCTCCTTCTGCCTGTATAGAATATGCTGCAAGAATTGGAAGATAGCATTTTAAACAAAGTCACCGAGTAGTTTAATTGACGTAAAGCAATGGCATATGGTTCTTATGTACCTTGGGCAGATAGGGATGCTCCTCATCATCGAAGGCTTTCCTAAGAGCCCATTTTTCAATGTGTCCTTGTTCTGGTTTAATCTGAAATTGAACGAAATTTCTTAAAACCATTATTGGAGTAGCTACAAAATTTAAAGAAAAAAATGCAACTCTAAGAAACACCCCCTTAAATGGAAACCAGATCCTTTGACCAGTTTTACTCTATCTTATAAAATCTCAGCCAATTATTTTGTGGGACTCACGCGGGCTCTATGTGGGCTTCACATAAATAAATGACTGAGATTTATTGGAAACAATAAAACATCATAATATTGGACAGAAGATCTGAACTCTCTTAAATGATGGCGGAAAAAAAATGAACGGTTGTATTTACCATCTTCCACTCAGCGTCAATGGCCATTGCAACATTAATAAACTCCTTATCTAGGAAAGGTACTCGAACTTCCAAACCCCAAGCTGACGTTGCTTTGTTAGCTCGCAAGCAGTCAAATTGATGGAGGGCCTTGATCTGCAAAAAGGAAAGAATAATTGAGTAGAATTATCTACTCACATGTCTTTACTTATCTTTCGTGGGTGAGTTTTAGAGCAACTAATAAGATTACTCCTTTGTGACTGAAATATCACAGTTTCGAATTTCAGAAACAACCTTTTGTACAATACAAATAAAAAGTTGCATAAATTAATAACCCTCCTCACAAAGCAGATAGCCCTGCGCAATATGCAACCCTTGTGTCTTTACTTATCTTTCAATGAACACCTAAAAAATGTGCCAAAATGTGGTTATACAGTTACCTTGCGGCATGTTTCTTTATGAAACTCTTCTTTGTTAGGCGCCTTGTGGAAGTACAGATAGCCACCGAAAATCTCATCAGAACCTTCACCAGAAATAACCATCTTCACTCCTAAAGACTTTATTTTCCTTGACAAAAGGAACATAGGGGTACTTGCTCTAATAGTTGTAACATCATATGTTTCAATATGGTAAATGACATCTTCAATGGCATCAATTCCATCCTGTACCGTTGTCATGTACCAAAGACATACAGTTAATATTCTGCGGTTGTCTTAAACATATCATGTAAGTCGTGTCCTTAACATTCGGGTTTCTAGTACCTGAACTGTGAAATGAAATTCATGGTGAGCAGTTCCCAAGTAATCTGCAACTTCCTTTGCAGCCTTCAGATCAGGTGAACCCTGCTTAAGAATAGGAAACTTCATCAAGGATAGAATCTCCCGAAGAAGAGTGGTAATTTTGTGATAATTGCAATTGGCACTCACCTCTAGGCCAACACAAAAAGAATGGAGCTGCTCTCCCCACCGCTGGGCAGCTATGGTTCCTGCTAAATGGCGAGCTGTGATAGAGGCAACTAAAGATGAATCTAAGCCACCGGATAGCAAAACCCCAAAAGGCACATCAGTCATAAGCCTTTTGATGACAGCCTGCACGGATTGTATTTGGTGATGAGTTATAATCCCACGGATATCCTCTTATTTGATGCTTTTACAGTAACAGCGTGTGTTATAGTTAAAGTCTGTATCTCATTAAGACTCACATTTTCAAATGCACTTCTTAGAGCAAGCGGATCATATGGAGCTGATGGAATAGCCTCTGAGAACCAAGGAGGATTGTACCATCTCCTTAACCCCCCTGACCTGCTGGAATACAAGTGACCAGGAGGAAAGCACTCAAAATGTTCACAGTCATCATTCAGAGCCTTCAATTCGGATGAAATCCAAATTGATCCTGGACACAACAACATGAGATGAAAATTCATGGAATTTTAGAACTTGGAAGAAACATAAGCGACCAAAGTGAGCGGAGATGAAGTTACCATCAACTCCCCAGCCAATGTAGAGGGAGGTGATTCCAATGGCATCACGGGAAGCAATGAAACTATTGTCTCGAGTGTCCAAAAGCACAAATGAGAACATGCCATCCAACATGTCCACAAAATTTTCTCCATGCTCTTCATACTATTCAAAGATAAGATTTCAAAGGAAAATAAAGTAGAAAAATGTTTGAGATGATTATAGGTTGAATGAATATCAAGATAGCTACCAGATGCGCAATAACATCAGAGTCACTGCCCGTTTTGAAATTGTGATGTGACAAACGCTTCCTTAGTTCTTGGTGATTGTAAATTTCTCCATTCACCTGTATGAAACAATTCATTTAAGATTCAGATGTTCTTCTGCAGTAGGAGGTACATGCATAGTTACGTTGGTGTGCCAAAGCAACGACACATTGCTCCACAAAATGTAGAAAGATAACGTACAGAACCCCCGAGTCCACTAAATTAACCATGGTAGAGAAGGCTACCGTAACAACAATACTTTTGTCCTCATTGAACAGAGGTTGATCACCAGAAGCAGGATCAATGATAGCTAAACGTTGATGTGCCAAGTAGCAGTCACCGTGTTGGTAGAGTCCACTCCAGTCCGGACCACGGTGCTTCAATCTGTTAAAGGTGACAAAGCAATAGCATCCATAATATCAGTTCCTTGCTCCGAATCCTTAACAAATGGCCCCACTTTCTTCCCTACAAATCAATCAAACGTGATTAATACATTCGCAATAACAAGAATGAAAGAGAAATTTGCCTGCGAGACAGCTCCAGCACACGAACCCTTTTAGCTTGAGAATCATCGGAACATCCCAGAACAGCTAGTATCCCACACATTTTTTAATGTTTCTTGTAACAAGAAGGGCTTGGCTTGACAACAAAGGAACAGCAAACAGCTAAGAGAAGAGTGTTATTTTTTTGTATAACTAGTCATTTGCGCACCCACGTATTTATGGAATGAAGTAACCAAGAACTCCGGATTATGGTATCTTATTCTGTCTCATGAATCTCAGTCACACGGGATTCGCATAAATAAATGACAGAGATTCATGAGATAGAATAAAACACCATAATATTGGACAGAAGATCTCGTCCATCTCACAAGATCGTCTGTTCCAACACAGGGGACTTCTTTTTTAATTTATTTCTGCATCACTAAGACTCAGACTCAGACTATGGCTGTAATACGATAAATCTATGAATGAGTTAAAAATAAATCTAAACTAAGGAGATAACTGAAAATCAAAGTAATTCGTCGCGTGTGTAGTGTAGGGGTCTAGTCTGGTTGCATTTGTTTTTTTCCTGGAAATGTCATTAATTATAGAAAGGTACAAGGCTAGTGTGACAAATGACCAGGGATGGGTTTTGTATCCAACACGCTTTACAATTCTCGTTGAATTGATTTAATTCGATCACGCTGTGAAAACATATTTTTTCTAAATAAACACTTTATAGTTGCACTACATCATTTAGAGGGACTCATGCACCCTGAAAATCGTTCAAATTAAGAAATTTATTATTACCTAAACATATATACCCACAGCCTATGTTCTCAATTTCTTAAATCATCCTCCCATTTTCCATCTAAAACAGTTCTACCTGTTATTAATAGTCACCTAATTCATAGGTCAAATTGTTAAGAAAACAAAAAAAGATTTGTGAAAACAACGCATCACATCAGAGAAATGAACAGAAACAATGTTGCAGCGAGACATGACATGGATTGGTTTCAGTTATATGGACAAACTTTGACATCTACATGGTGACTGTAATATGAATATGACGCTAACAATTATCAGTTATAAGCATGGTCCACAATCATTTAGATTTCATCATGTTTAACGATAAGAGAGTAAATGACTCTTCATTATTTGTTGACTTTCACGTATACTTCCTCAAAATTATTTGTATTAATGCATGTGTTTGTTCTTTTCCATTACAAGAAAGGCCTCCAGCCGAATGATTATAATGCAATTTTTGTTTGGTATCCATCCTTATTTTGAGACTGTACACGGGTTTATGGTTTGTGAGAATGACGAACAAGTGAAGACAAGATGGAATAATCTTTGCCAGAGAGATACACATCCATGTAGAGTGCTACACGTCCGTATCTTGACTTACACGACCATAAAGTCTCTATAAAAGTGTAAAGGAACGTGTGAAGATCGAATACATACACAATCTTGTATACGCCTGTGTGTGGAAATCGTATACTCTTTATAATTGTGTACAATTGCAAGTGAGGCGGTGCTAAAAATACACAATCATTTACACGACCGTGTATAGTGAAGAAAAACTTATTTATTAATATAAAAGAGAAAAAAACCTAGTTTTTTGTTGAGAATGCGGCCATGACATCCCAAAGTGAGGAAATACATAGAGAGGCAAATAGTCATCCTTGTTTGATTAGTTTTCGGATTGGATTGAGTGATTATTGATTACGATATCAATTTTGGTTTCAATCATAAAACTTTGTGAGACAACTTGTTGTTGTGGGATGAGAGATCAACTTTTCTTTACAAATCTTTATTGAGTATAATGGATTTGCTTGTCAGTTTGTCTCGTAGTTTGTTTCCTCTATATTTGAGTGTTTTTACGTAAATCTTGGTGTTTGTTTCATCGATAAGTTTCTTATTATGATATTTTTTGTTGCTATAATTTGAAGAGTTCTTTATTATTATTGATATTTGGTTGATTTTTTAGAGACTTATGTTATTGTCCCGCTATAAGTGGTATCAGAGTCATCATAATTGAAGGTAGAAACAACTCTATAATCAAGTTAACGTCATCAAATTACTCAATTTGGAGGCCTATAATGGAAGACCTTCTATACTACAAAGATCTTTTGATCCTATTGATGTGGATAAAGGTGTGAAGGATGATGTTCCTTCAAACCTAAAAAGATGTCAGATAGAGAATGGGAGAAGATGAAGCAGAAAACTCTAGGCACTATTAAACAATGGATTGATATCATCATATTCAACCACGTGTCTCAAGAAACATATCCTTTTGAGCTATGGAAGAAGCTAAAAGGTCTGTATGAAAGGAAGACAACTAAAAACAAGGCCTCTCTGATTAAGAGGCTCAAAAACTGGAAGTTGAAGGCTGGAAAATCAGTTCCAGAGCATCTAAGTGATTTTCAGGACATAATCAACAAGCTTATTACAATGAAAATCATTCTTGATGATGAACTTCAAGCTTTATTTATGTTGAGTTTATTATCGGATAGTTAGGAGACGCTAGTGGTAACGATTAGCAAGTTAGCTCCTGAAGGTGTGCTCTCTTTGAATATAATTAAAGAGAGTATGTTTAATGAAGACATTAAAAGAAGGGAGATCAAAGATGACAATGTGCAGGCCTTTGTGATAGAAAGCAAAGGAAGGAACAAGAGTAGGGATCCTAAAGATTGTGTTAAGTCTAAGAATTGTTCAAAGTCAAAAAGTGACAAAGATGTGGAGACATGTCACTATTGCGATAAGCCAAGACAAATCAAGAGGTTCTGCTAAAAGTGGAAGAGGGATAAAAAAAAAGGTAATATCATTAGAATAATGGTGATGATAAAAATATAATAGCAACAAATTCAAGCACATATGATGAGTTGCCCCTAGTTTATGTGACTATTAAATGCTTCCACGTCATCAATTTTGGTTATGAATGGCTGATTGACAGTAGAGCATCTTATCATTGTATTCTAAAGGTAGAGTACTTCTCAAACTTCAAGAGAAGAGATTTTGGGAGTGTAAAGATGGGAGACGAAGTTTCGTCAAGATAGTTAGCATGGGTGAAATACGAGTTCAAAAAATGTTAGATGCTTACTGAATTATGACACATCCCTAATCTAAGGCTAAATTTGTTATCAAATATTGTGTTAGATCAAAAAGAATTTTAGTATACTTTTAGGGATAAGAAGTGGAAAATGTCAAAGGCGCAATGATGGTTACCTGATGAGAGTTATGTTGCTCACTGTACAAGACATACTTAAAGGCGTGTGATGGTGGAGAAGTATACACAATCGAAAAATAAAGTTCATTAAATATGTGACATCGATAATTGGGACACGTGGGTGAGGAGGGATTAAAGTTTCTAGCTAAAAAATTCATTATCCTAGTTAAGAACTCACAATCACTTAATCCTTGCAATCATTGCTTGGCTGGAAAGCAACATAGAGTCTCTTTCAAAAGAACTTCTATAGGGAAGTTAGAGTTATAGGAGTTGGTGATTCAAATGTTTGTGGCCTTATTGAGGAGGAGTCATTAGGAGGTAACAAATATTTTGTTACATTTATTGATGATGCTTTAAGGAAGACTTTGTCGTATATGTTGAACTCTAAGGGTCAACTATCTAAAACTTTCCAGAAATTTCATGTTATGGTAGAAAGAAAAGCTGAGAAGAAGTTGAAGTGTCAGCAAACAGATAATGGAGGGGAGTATACTTCCAAGGTGTTTGAAGAATACTATACATCATATAGCATTAGACATGAGAAAATTGAACCATGGACTCCACAATATAATTGGGTTCAACGATGATAAACAAAACCACTGTAGAGAAGGTTTATTGCATACTCAGAATGTCTATGTTGCTAAAGACATTTTGGGGAGAAACAATCTAAACTGTGATCTACCTAATTAATCAAGCTCCCTCAATTTTGTTAGTTTTTGAGAATCCTAAGAGAGCGTGGACTAGAAAGGATCTCACATATTATCATTTGAGAGTTTTTGATTACAAGGTATTCAGAAATATACCCAAAAATCAGAGAAAGAAGCTTGACTTGAAGTTGATGCCTTGCACTTTTGTTGGATATGTTGGTGATCAGTTTGACTTAAGAATTTATGACCTAGAAAAGAAAAAGGTAGTCATGAGCAAAGATGTGGTGTTCCAGGAGCACAAGAGAGGTTGCATCTTGTAAAGATAAAGATATTTGGCTCACAGTTATAAAGGAGGAGATTGATTATTTAAAGAAGAATAATAAATACGAGCTTGTAAAGCTTCCAAAAGGCAAAAAGGCATTGAAGAATAAATGGGTGTTTAAGATAAAAAGAGATAGTAACAAGCTGGTCAAGCACAATGCAAGGCTGGTAGTAAAATGATTCAGTCAAAAGAAGAGTATCAACTTTGATGAAATCTTTTTAGCAGTGGTCAATTTGACCTCAATCTAAACAATTTTGGGTCTAGTTACCTATTTGGATCTTAAACTTGAATAAATGGATGTTAAAATAGCCTTCTTGCAAGAAGATTTGGAAGAGGAAATATATATGAAGTAGCCATAAGGTTTCAAAGCTAAAGGCAAGGAAAATATGGTTTGCAAGTTAAAGAAAAATCTATATGGCTTAAAACAAGCTCCAAGGTAGTGGCATTTCGAGAAGTTTTTAGGTGAGAACTTCACTCTTCTTCTTCTTTATATTGATGATATACTAATTATGGGTAAGAAATTGGTCGAATCCAAAAGTTAAAGGAGGACTTGTTCAAATAATTTGATATGAAAGATTTAAGATCTCCAAAATAGATTCTAAGCATGAAGATAACTCGAGACAGGAAGAAAGGTGATTTCAGGAGAGATATATTGAATGAGTTCTAAAAGGGTTCAATAGGAAGCATGCCAAGCTAGTTATAACGCCACTGGCATCTCATTTCAAGCTGTGTAAGTACGCATGTCCCTCGACAAAAAAGGAGAAATATGGTATGTCCTTTATTAAATATTCATCTACCGTAATGTCTTTGATGTATGTAATGGTATGCACAAAGCCAAACATTGCTCAAGTTGTTAGGATAGTGAGTAGATTCTTGTTAAATTTGAGAAAGTTTATTGGGAAGTAGTGAAATGGATTCTAAGATACTTGAGAGGCACATCGAAGTGGAGGTTGTGCTTTAGTAATGATGAGCTAACTAGAAGATTTTACGATGTTGATATGGCTGGAGATCTTGATGAAAGAAATATACTCCAAGTTTTCTGTTCAATTTTACAGGGGGAGCCATTTCATGGCAATCCAAGCTACAAAAGTGCATGGCTTTATCTACAACTGAAGCAGAATAGGTAGTCGCAGTAGAAGTTTGTAAAAGATGCTCTAGTTAAAAAGGTTCCTTCAAGATTGGGATGTAAAACAAGAAGATTATGTAGTATTGTGATAGTCAATGTGTTATTGACATAAGCGAAAATATTATGTATCATTCTTGTACAAAGCACATAAACGTTAGATATCATTGTTTGATGTCCGTGATAGAAGAGCAATAATTAATATTGAAGAAGGTTTATACGGATTTGAAAGGTGCTGATATGCTGACTAAATTAGTTCCCAAAAACAAGCATGAACACTGTAGCAAGCTTATCGGGATGTATCTCAAGTAGATGATGGAGAATAACGAGTCTTCCTTATAAGTTGGAGGGGGAGATTGTTCAATATTCATCACTATTTTGATATTTTCAGTGATTATAGACAACTTAATGGTTCATGGGTAGGTTGAACAAAGGAAGACAAAATGAAACAATCTATTTCAGAGAAAACACGATCGTTTAAAGTGCTACACAATCATGTCTTGACTTAACAGTCGTGTGGATCAATCATATAAATCTCTATAAACATGTGAAGGAACTTATGAAGATTGAAGACATGCACGATCATATACACACCCTTATGAAGAGACACGGCTTTTTGTGGAGATTTTGTAACTCTTTGTAACCATTTACAATTATTTCTTGATATAAAAGAGAAAAAGACATAGGTTTTATAGAGTGTGTGGTCATAACGTCTAAAAGTAAGGAAAAATAGAGAGAGAATATATAGTATTGTATTCTCATCCTTGTTTGATTAGTTTGATATTAGTTTGAGTGATTATTGATTGTGATATCAACTTTGAGTTCAATCTTGAAACTTTGTGAGACAACTTGTTGTTACAAGGTGAGAAATTAACTTTTCTTTGTAAATCCTTAGTGAGTGTAGTGGATTTGCTTATCGATTTGTCTCATAATTTTTTCTCTCTACATTGAAGGGTTTTTTAAATGTAAATCTTGGTGTTTATTTCATTGTTAAGTTTATTATTCTCATAATGTTTGGTGCTGTAAGTTGAGGAGTTCTTTATGGTCATTGATATTTTGTTGATTTTTTAAAGAGTTATGTTATTGTCTCCCTACAATTTTATACTATTTTCAATCTTCGATATAACAAATTATATTGTTTCATCAAGTTGGTATAATAGACAATAGGAAATTTCGGTCTTCAATTTACGGTTACAAAAAGTTCATACCCTTATCAAATCAAGTAATAGAATGTCGAGGCTTTCCATTAAATAAACAAAGATCTGATCCGAACAACCTTTTTTAATTTAAATATATAAAATTATATTGTTACGTACTAGATAAAAAGATCTTTTGATTCATGAAAGTCATTAGAGTAATTTTATATTTTAATTAGATGAGGATATAATCAAACATACACAAAAGTATTTTGATTAGAAATTTAATAACAACAACACCCAGTAAGAATCTCGCTGATATGCGAGATCTGGGCAAATCCAAAGTACACAACCTTACCCTTAGCTAGTAAAGAGATTATGAGAGCCAAAATGATGAATTATATCTACCTTAATCGGATTCGTTCGTGCATTAGCCGAAAGACTTAATAAGGTAGGCAATATTGCATTTTTGCAACACCAAAAATCGCTTTATTTAGGCACTAATTAAATTTCACTTAAGCAGATACACTTTCAGTTTCTACATCGTGGCTTTTATTTCATTTAAATTCTAAAAGGATTATGGTACGTATTTTTCCCTGTATTCAATTTGATTCGGGTGTAAAATAAAATTCAAATCCCTATATAAACCTAATTTCTTCAACAAATATCCAATTGTTTTGGAGAGGTGAAATGTTCATCCTTTATTGGAATATCACGTTTATTTTAATCAAACTAATTATCTTATCCAAATATCTAGTCATGTCTTGTCTTACCTGAGTAGTTATCTCCTCACTTTGTTCTTCTTTTACTTCTTTTTCATTGAAAATTGTCTTCACTAAGTTAATTAGTCAAGATTGAGACTCATTTAAGATTTGTTCGAAGGAGAAGAAGAAAAAGAAAAATTAAACTAATCATTGTATTCTAAAGCTAATTGATAATGGGTTTAACCGGCAATTTTAGATAACGCATAACTTGAAACTAGAGCATTATTATTTACTAATGAAGAAACATCTGGTTGTGGTTATTTGTTATTGACTTTTATCTATGATAGGAAGTCTTTGTTATTGCTTCTTTGCTAGAGGTATTAGCCACGAGCAAGTATAGTTTTAACACATGAAAGGATTTATCTTTGTTCACTCAAATAATGTCTACGTCCTTAAAGTTTTCGTGTGGCTCTAGGTCTTAGAGAGTGCAGAAACTTAATGGGTCACGTTTCACTTTTATTTTCAACATCCAAATACATGCAAGTATGTTTTATATTTCGTTCCATACCAGTCAGTACCGGATGGTATGAGATATAGGGTCTTTTATATTGAGTGCAAATACCGGTCGATACCAACGTGATTCGCATGGTACCGACCTGTATCTACAGTATTTATAATACCAGACATATGCCGGCTGGTACTCGAAAATTTAAAAAATGTAAGGGTATGTCTACAAAAATATAAAAAAATTAACCCTACCCTCCGACGTTTTCTTGTCTTCTTTGTTATTCTTTCTTCGTTATTTTCTCTCATTTCACACTCTCACAAACTCACTATCTCTCTATCTCTCTTCTTCACCATTGCTGCCACCACTCCTACTTAGCCATCCGATGACCACCACAGCACGACAACACCTCCCCCCTGCTGGTCTGTTTGCCTCCCTCTCCATTACGACTCTTCGCCACTCCAGTCTCCACCAAGCCTCACTATGCCTCTCCTCCTCCTCCTTAACTCTATCTGCTATTGTCGCCTTCACCATCGCTGCTTGCTCTTGCCCCCTGCTTAGCTGCTTGTCTTCTATCAAAACAAGATTTGGTTTTCAGGCCTGATTTTCACCCGATCCGAGTCCAACCACCAAAAACCCAACCCAACCACTAAATTTGTGATATTTTTGGGTGTGTTTTAGATTTTTT